>JAQYXR010000281.1:0-123737 GCA_030545055.2 Neoaliturus tenellus | reverse complement strand
AGTTGTTTTGTTTTGCATTTGCAATAACAAGATCCGAAGAATTCACATTTAGTACAAGCTAACCCATCCACCATCATTGGTCCTAAATCTGTACACTGTTGTTCACAACAGTAACGAGGTTTGTACTTGTATTTTTGCTCTTCCATGTTGACGCTGCGGAGTCCAGTGAAAGAATAAGAGTGTATAGTGTTGAACAGTGAGTTTTATGTACTGTGAAAAGTGGTGGGGGTAATTTCAAGGTCATCCAAATGGAGTTTTAAAAAATTATACCTTACAAGTGTAAGGATTATTAAAATTTAGGAAGTTTGTTTTTCTTTGTTTTCTTCAGACTTTTTCTCTCTCTCCGCCTTAGCCATAGCAACAAGTTCTTCTGTTGATAATGGATGTACTTCAGGAAATTTTAAAATTAATTTAGCTTGATATCCTTCTTTAGTTAATACATCTAAATCTTGGGTCATTTGTTCAATGGTGTTGTAGTCTTTTCCATAGATTTTTCCATCAAGTTGAATCATCATTCTGTACAACATTTTCTTAAATAGGTCTTGTCGTGGTGAGAGCTGAGAAGCAAATGATTATTTATACAAGTATCACATCCTTTTTATTAACTCATATTGATCATGTGATTCTTTAGTTGTAGTTTTGTCTGTCAAAAGTTATTCAACATTGGTAATACTTTTGGAACTTGATGTTATGTTGACCAGTTGGTGATGAAGAAGTTGTAGGTTGTGTAGAAATAAATATTTCATCATCGCAATATTTTGTTTTAGTGAACATCCTTGTATTAGTAGCACTAACATCAACAGTTAAGTGATAACCACCGGTAAGTAAAACTCGCATTTCGTTGGTTAAATCTTCGAGTTGTTCAAAAGTTGTTATGGTGTTAGTATCGTAAGATGCACACTTGACCTTTAGGGACATGTTGCAGTTTTATATTCAGGGATTAAGAGCGAGATGTGTACGGTATGAAAGGTAGCAGTAGACTGATGAATTTTGCAAGTACATTTCCCCTTTTATAATTATACAAAATTGGGTCAAGGTCATCCTGTGGAATTTTTAAAAAAAGCAACATATTGTAATGTACAAAAACATTACAATATGTTGCTTTTTTTATTTTTATTTTTTTTGTTTTATATCATATTTATTGAAAAAACAAATACAAAGAAATATTTACAATGTTTTGTACAAATTAATCAGTAGTAGGTGTTACATGAATTGTAAGTTCAGTAGAGTTGTTTCCACTGGGTCCATGTGATACCAAATAGAGTGTGCCGGGTTGAATTATACGAAGATCTTCATTTTGAAGTAGTTGTACGAAGCGCTTTGGTAAGAAGATCTGAAATTTTGCTTCATCACCAATTGTATAAGGTGCCTCGCTCAAAGTGCAATTTATAGCATCACCTACTGAAGTTTCCATTTTCTTAATAGTATGAATGATGTAGTGTTTTTCTTCTTTTAGTTCAGAACATTTCTTCGTAGGTAGAATTGATGATTTAGAATGAGCGTTGAACTGATCAACTAAACTTTGAAGTAAGTTCTGTGATGCCATATTGATGTTGTTGTTAATCTTCTTGTTAATAAGAATGTCCGTCGGAGATGTTGTCTCTTCGGAGGTTTGAGTAATACTCATGCTGTGTCATGGTAGCGCTCTCACTTTTATAATCGACACTACCCCCACCACTGACACTACCCCCACCAGTTTGTTGAAGGAAATTATTCAAGCGGTAGGCATTCTTTAAAGCGCACTGCGACCTTCGATGTTTAAAACTTTTTGATGAAATACAAAGTTCGTTGAAGTAGCATTGGAAATCTTTATCAATTATTGCATTAATCACTTCGTTGCTTGTAAATGATTGTATCCAATTTGCTTTTTCCAATCCCCTTGTGTAGATAATTTTAAACTCTTTGCAATAATGATTCATAATGTGCGGCATCATGTTATAATTAATGAAACCTTCATCCCATCTTAAGTTGTGAAAATGTTTGTTCAACCATTTGTTTGTAACTTTCGCTTTAGTTGTTAGTCTATTAAATGGTACTGGAGGTTTGAACAAATAATGATAAACTACTGATGTGTTCATGTCCAAGATTACTAATTCTTTAATAATAAAATTACCATCATTTCCTCGGAAAGCTTGAAATTCAATTATACCTCTTTTAACTTCCATTATATGTGGCGCATTAGAAAACGAAACCCGTTTATTCATGATGAAGTCTTACTAACAACTGACTTAAAAATTGAATGAGCCGATGTTTATAACAGACAGGATTGTTCTTCTTCTTTCACTTCTTGTGCCACTTCATCAATATTAAAATTGGTGTGATAGTTGTTTAATTGTCTCCACATTTCAACTTCTTGAGGTATTCTATTAAAGATTGAAGTATCCACGGGACCGTATAAAATTGGAACAAAAGGTTTTTTGTCCAATGTATCAATTAGATAGTCTTTAATTATTGCACTTGAAAATATTAGTTGTTTCAAATATCTGGTGACGGGACCGGTAGTACAACTTAAAGTATAAAATTCTTCTTTAGTGAAATATAATTTAACATTATGTGTAGTTAAATCTCTGAAGCGAACAATTTGTCCTCCACGATGTTTTACTATATCAACTTCAATATTTGATTCCAATAAACTTAATCTTGTTCTTCTTCCAAATGTGTTGTTACTTAAATAGCACTCCAAAAGATGTAAATGTTTCATGAGAGATTCCCAAGTAGTTTCACTGAAAGTAACCATTTTGTTTCCATGATTTAAAATAACAATTGGTGAATAATCTATTGATTTTAAAATTCCAACTGATATACTTTTTGTCATGCATGAAGAAATTGGGTAGATAATCCGAAGAAATACTTCTGTTAAAATATTGGTTGTAATGTTAACTTCAACCTTCTTCCTTTTTACTTCTTTTTCAGCTTTTTCTTCTTCTCTCTTCTTATGTTTGTTGAATTTTAGGAACTCGTCCATTTCTCGTTCAACTTGTTTTTCTATATCTGAACTATTATCATCCATTAGAGGTGTATTTTCTTCTCCGTTAGTAGAATTCATCTTGCGAATGATGTTTCCCATACGACGGTTGAAGATAGAATGAAGTTTCTACTAATTATTTTCTCGCTTTTATATTTTTCGTAAATCCTTGAAATTTATACAATTACATAATTGTTTGTTTTCAACTTGTCTTTCACAAATGAAATTCTAACCTCAAAAATTAAAGCAGATAATTCTAACCTCAAAAATTTGCAGTTGTTGTACAATTCTTCTTAAAGTACATTCTTCACAATTCCGGTCAGCGGTGTGTAAGTAACTATTTTATCATGTAGAATTAGACAGTATGCCGAAGTTCCATCCGCTACTGGTTCTTCAAATTCCATTTCAATTTTTATATCCACACTTGATGATTTTACCGATTCATTTTGTTTTGAACAATCGATTACAATTATTGGAGCCTTGGAATAATACTGGTCAGGTGATAATAGTGGTGTATTAGTCTTTCCATAATATGATGATTGAAATCTTGCATACATATCGTATAAAATGGAAAAACGTTTATTGCTGAACATGACATTCAAATTGTCATAGGGAAAGAATTGAGAGTTTAGGAAAACTTTACAATTCTTTATTTTACAGTGATCAAATTGACCAGCATTTGCAGTGATAACATCTTTTCGCTTAGTTTGAAAACCGAGTATTATGTACCTTGCTCGTTCCAAGTAAGTTGATGTCTTGACGGTCCATGTTTGTCTTTCTGTCTGAGGTAGTGTAGGGTATTCATGAAATTCCCAACTTCGGAATGGCATCACAATATCACGGTCAGATTTTAACTTTCTCAATAATAGGATTCTATGTTCATCGGCCAATCTTACATGAGGTACTCTCCAAACAACTTTATCCAACTGTAGTTGCCATTCCAGTTTATCTTCCGTAGTTGCAGGGTCTGCAAGTATTAAGTCCTTATTAGTTGAAGATCTGAGTAATACTAATTCTTGTTTGACATTTATTATTACCCGTTTGTAATCTTCAGCGAATCCCAAAAGCAATCGTAAAGGTACATGAAAATCAAAGTGGCCATTGGAAGCTCGTGTTATAGTGTCTTTATCGGGGCAACCCATCCGGCAGTGACTATTGAATTCTTCTCATGCGGTGTTAATGATGTTAATCCTTTCAATGTCGTTGTTAAACCAACCTTTTTTGTTGAATCAACCGTCACCCCTGATATTTCATATCTTATTTCATCAAAAAGATATGCCATCGGGTTATTTATAAAAGGAACTGTTGAAGCAGTTTTTCCATCCAATTTTAATACCCGTCCTTCGATGTACAAGTAACTTTCACACGGTAAAGTGTAAATATCTTGTTGTTGAATGGGGATCCTTATTTCATCGTTATTGTTTAATTTTGATGAAGTGTAAGGGTTGTGCGTGTGATATTCCTTCTCCCATAGTGTTTCGTCGAACGTTGGTCCTTGAGATATATCCAGGATATCCATCGCTGTTAAGTTTCAATCCAATCTTCTGTAGAAAACGAATGTTTTCCGATGTTAACTCTTCCAATGTCGAGGAGCTACTGAGCTCCCGACTCTTCCGTTGCGGTTTAAATGATAATCCCATGTTGACTTTTATGTTGCTGCTCTGATGTGTATCCGTATAGTAATTGTTTCTCCTCTAAAGTCAACACTATGACCGTCTTGATCCAATATGTTCAGTACGATGTCTGAAATGAAACTGGTGTTTAACGGTAGGTATATCAAGTTTTGTGGCTTCTCAACAATTTTAAAACCGGGAGCCACTGTTGGATAAAATGTATGTAAAATATGTTGATTAACTCCATCTCTATACGATCCGTGTATAATGTTGCACGTGACATCAATACTATTTACTTTCAATATTGTTACAGTTGAATCACCTGAATGAGTAGTTCCAGGAGTTAAGATTTTCTTTTTTGTATCTGTAAATCCAAGTAAACTGCCAATCGACTGTTCCAAGCTGACATCAATATAATATTTTGAAGTTATTTCTGCTTTTAAAGTATTATTGTTTCCTTTAACGGTGATATTGTCTTCTCCGAGTTGTTTCTGTAATAATTGGTTTATATCATCAATTTCATAAGCTCCAGTAGGAAATGTAATTATTTTCAATTCTGAGTATTTTCCTTCAGCATCCTTAGTTTCATAATAATGTAGTAAATTGTTTTTTCCTTCTGTAACATTAGGAATTGAATTGTAGGTAGTCAAATCAAGTAATGCCGCTTCCCATAATCTTTCCTTGGATAGACGCAATGCTGGGAACAGCGTACTTTTCAATGTGGATGAATTTCCACTCAGTGACACTGTATACGATGACATCTTAAAGCTGACTGACACTCTTCGCTAGAAACTCCAAACATAAATGCCCACATATTTCAGTATTGTTAGGTTGTTCTCTTTTGTAATTGTAAAAAATGTTTTTGGAGTTTCGAAAATAATGTTGCAGTTCTTTTGGCGGTGGTAGATTGCCAAATCTGTCAAAGTAGTAAATGGTTTGTCCGAGTTTTTTATAGCATACCCAATGAGTGCCTGGACCATAGGTGGAATCCAAATTTACTATTCCAGTTTCATTTTTCCATATTTTAGTTGGTAATGCATCTTTCATAAAAACTCCTCGAAAGAATGGTATTTTCAAACATTTTACATAATCATTTAACTGATGATTTGTTAAGGCTTTATTTGGAATTATCAATTGATTCTTCTTATTTAGTACACACGGTATGGTCTTAGGTATAAACCTGCTCCGTTTTTTACCATTTGCCAAACAGAAGTCTTCTTTACACTTGCCTTATGAGTTCTACGACGTCCTTTTTTAATGTTTCCACCTCTTTTGGGAGCGCCTCTCTTTGCAGGTCTTCCTCTGCGACGTCTTCCACCACCTAACTTTGCTTTTGTCTTCATGGCTGTAGTTACTGCCCAAGCTGCTGCTTTTTCTGCAATATTTGCGTCACTTGATTTTACTCTTTGCCAAGCTTTTTCCGCTAGAATTTTATCTGCTATTGATCTATTTGTTGAATCTTTATACTTTGAATATGCTATATCGTGTTCTTTGCAAGCTTGATCTAATTTATTAATTCCAGGATCTCCTCTTGCTAAACGTTTTGCCAACTTAGTTCCAGGTCCACAATATTGATAACCTCCGGGCAGATGTAATTCGTATGGTAAAGCGTCTATTGCTCGATTTACAACAGCACCAATAGGTATCCGTCTAAGCAGGGATAACGCAGTTGAAGTTATACCACGTCCTCTCTTGTTGCTGTCTTGATGATGACTGAGTGATACGGCCTTCATTATGTAGTCTTATATAAACTGGTGTGTTTACTCCACAAGATACATTACATAAATGAATAAGTTATGTATAATTTTTTATATTTAAACACTTAGTTATTCAAATTAATTATATACTGATTTATAATTCTATTTTTAATCCAAGCTTCTCGTTCATCGGGTTGAATCATCACATGATTCGTTGTACTAGCTATATGATTATGGGTATCAATAAGTAAATTGCCCACTATTCTTATTAAACAATCTAAATTTACAGCATCTTTTGGATGTTGAGGATCATGTAATTGCATAATACGTTTATCATTACATGTGTAAGCTGTTGAATCACTTTTTGATGTTTTTATGACTTGTCCAATAGTAGCAGCATCATTTGAATCTTCGCCTGGTAAAATATTAATTATTTTCTTCATCTTTGCATCATATTTGGTCCCAAAGTGTTTATCCCAAGTTATTGTTTGTTTCATTGTAACACAATCATTTGCTTCGTAACCAGGATAAATATCTTTTATTCTTCTATTACGACCATTGTATGTACCTAATGTACCACCAGTAGCAATTAATGTTTGCACCATTAGAGGTACATCTGTATCTTTTATACCAAATCTTCCATTTGTTATTGTTTTACGTCCTGCATCCCATTCATCATTATTTCCTTGCATTAAATTAAACTTATCATTTCCATGTATAAATTTATCTCCCCGCTTTAACACGGCATCTTCATGTTTTACAAAATTGGATGTTTCCTTTTTTAATTCTTTAGATAATTGTTCTATAGTAACAGCATCTTTTGGTTGAGAACCAAACTTTACATTTGTCAATGTTTTACCATGACAATCGATTTCATTAACATCTTGTAAAATACAGTTGTCCTTGATGTATTTTAGGTTTACAGCATCACCGTCTTCCTTTGGGTATCCAATGTCATTTATAATAAATTTATAAAAAGAATATCCATGTTCAGTTTTTTCCGGTATTATAGAATGTAAATATTCTTTATTAACTGAATCTTTATCATTTTTGGGATTTCCCACGTTGGTTATTCTATAATTTCCAGCATCATATGTTTGTCCATCTTTTAAGTTGTTACCCCATTGCAATTTTAAAGTATTTGAAAGTTCAGATGATAAGTACTCTTTAGTAATTGCATCAGAACCTTCAGTTGGTTTACCAACATTAATTAATCTATGTGATTCAACATCATAAGTATTCTTATGTAATTTTAATGATGTTGAAGTAGCTTCTTTTACTGTCTTCAAATTTGCTCCATCAGTATCTTCTTCTGGATCTTTAACTAGTTTTAAACGTTTATTACTTATGCTATAGTCACCTTCAGGTGTTTGCGGTAATCCACTTCTTTTTCTGTCTTCTCCAACTTGCACTCCTAAAGCGGAGTACCGTCCGAACTTGTCGACGCTCATGTTAGAACTGATACGTCTTATGCTTGCACCTCTTTTATATCCACGGACAATTATACGACTATACCGCGATTCCTAAGTTCATCAACTAGAGCCACCCATTCATTATTCAAACCTGTATGACCGGCTTCCATGGCTTCATGCAATAGTCTCATTCTATCAACCAATTTATTGATATCATTGTAGTAAATCACATTCGTATTGTATAGATTTTTCATCAATCCTTTACCAGATGTTGAAGTATCTCCTTTACTCTTTTTACCATGTTGTTCAAGAAGTGATAAATCCATAAGTGATAAAGATTTTCTTTTCAGTGGTTGTCTCACCGCTGGTGCAGTACGTAATGTTGGCAATTTTCGTGGAGGAAACAACTTTTTTATAACGATGTTATATTTTGTTGCACGTGAACGATTAATCATTGCATCCTTTGAGTAGTTTCTTTTATGAGCGTTAGTATTTTGTAGAATCTCCTTAAAAACACTTAAATCTTTGGATGAATATCTTAGTGGTATGTTTTTAAAAATTAATTCATATAATCCTTTTGTTCCTTTATATCTATGCTCACCAATAATGATGTAATCGTCTTGTGTTATTTCAAGCTTTGAATCGCCAATCTTCAATTCATTCCCATCAATTCTTGCTCCGTATACGTGTGATCTACTCAAATTCGGGTTTGATTTCATGTCATGTAGCATTTTCATTATATATTTTCTTCCAAGAGGTCCATGTTGTAATATATCGCTACTCAATTGAGTTAAATTTGGAATAGATTGTTCTGCTTCTGGTATTGGCTGTTCTTCTTCCTTTTCAACAATTGGTTCTTCTTCTTCTTTTGTTTCTTCTTGCTCACTAGCACTTGTATATGAATCATCATCTTCTTCTTTTTTTAATGCTTGTACTTCTTGTTTAGAAACTGGTAGTAAAAACATCTCCTTCATAATGAGGTTTACCAATAGTTTCTGATATCTGTTTTAAAGGTTCCGTAATAGGTTTAAATGTAGTCTCTAGAAATTCTTCTCTTTCACTTAAACCCATCCTCAATGCACGATTCTTCATCCTAATAGAATCACTGAGTGATTTTATTTCTTTCAATAGTTTTTTCTTGATTCACCATGTTTACACTGTGAAGTTCAACGTGTAACTAGATGTAGCATCGGTAGTTCAACGCATAAATACAAATTTATCCAACCCTATACGATATCTACCATTTTTAATATCTTCTTCCTTCATAATAACGAGAAAGCTATATTTCTCATTCCATGCTTTGCCACACATCTCTTTAAATTTTTCAAATGGCATATCCGCATTTACATGATCATTATATATATGCTTTAAATTTGTTTCATCTTGCTTGAAGATGATCAACATATTTGCATTGTCTCTTATAAGTTGTTTTGGAATTTTACTGTATGTTTGACCAATATAAATGCTATCAATATTATGATGTCTTCCCATAGCAAAATAATTCCTTATTGTGTCATGATTTTCACAAGAAACATCGTCAAATATAAAAATAGAAAATGGTTTTGCTTCATTCGGTTGCATAATTGTTTCACTGGCATTAAACTTGTAAAAATTCACTTCAGGTACACTTGCAAGTACTTTATCCAATAATTGATATTTTGGTTGTTGCAATGATTTTGAAAAAATGTATATATTATTAAAACGCAATCCTTTAGGATTAGTTATAAGGTTAAAAACAACATTAGTTTTTCCACAATTTGAAGGACCAGTTATTAGACATCTTATCGTATTTGGTAGTAATTCACCATGTTTTCCATGATTTAACTTATCATTGTCAACTGTCAATTCATCAATGTTATTGATATTAAATCGATCTTTTTGTTGTACAATCTCCATCTTGTATAAAGGTTAAACACACAATGAGCTATTAAACAACTATACTAAGTCTTTTGAAGGAATCCAAGAGTCTTCACTTTTATCAAACCCTAACCACCGGACTTTAACCATATCCTTTTTCCTTTGTAAAATCTTCTCGACAAGATATACATCACCAACTGTTGATTTCAACAATTCGTGTCCATAGAATCCACCTTGAAGTAATTCACCCTTGTTATCCTTTAATAAATAGGTTTCAGGTATAGTTGGTTGCACTTTATAAATTGTAAATACTTCATTAGTCCAATTTGGTAGATATCTTTTACTAAATACACCTTTGTATTTGCTTATACGAACTTTATCGTTGACCTTGAACTTCTTTGGTTGCAATTTTTCTAATTTCGGTGTTGTATTATTTTTAATGCGTTGTAATACAATTTTCGCATTAGCACTGTTTACCTGGATAGGTTTCATTCCAATGGTACGATGATATTTGTTGTTATACTGTTTTATAAGTTGTGGTAATATGTCATACCACACATATGATCCTCGTTTTGAAAATTGTTTATACATCGCACCTTTCAATGTTCTATTGAATCTTTCAATTATTGAAGCTTTAACTTCAGAATTTGTAGAATAATGATTTATTTGATATTTCTTCATCAAAGCTCTAAAGTCTTTATTAAAATATTCTTTTCCATCATCGGTCTGTAGATGTTTAATTTTAAATTTATTTCTTTGTATTGTGGTTTCCATAGCTTTTGTAACACTTTTACCAGTCTTATCCTTCAATGGTAAAGCGTCAGCTATTTTAGTAAAACAGTCTATAATTGTTAAAATATATTTAAATCCTTTGTTTAATTTACTGTGCGGTATCATTTCAATGAGATCAGCTTGATAAAGATCATTCATCCCTTTAATGATTGTACTTCTTCTTGGAAATCTTCTTCTTGCTGGTTTATGTAGTTCATTTACAATCTTGTCCTTCACACTTTCCATCTTCAGATGTTGCTTGTACACCGCATGTAAAAATACTGATCCATAGAATAGTTTATTCTCATTTATATAGTTTGAATATAGGTCAAGGCCAATTCATATTAGTGTAAAAAAGAGGGAACATGGCATTGGGCTTGCCATGTCCCCTCTTCTTTACGGAAAGGAAAAAGGAAGAAGGTAGAGGACGAAGAATAGGTTTACTGGTCGATAGGGTTTAGAGAGTAGTGGCCGAATGGTAAAGTATTAATTTTATCTTCTAAAATATGGCGCTTGTCATCTTTGTAGCTTAATGCCCACTTTGTTTGTTTGACACTAAATAGTTGATGATTATAACTTCTAATAGTGTTGAACGTTGCAGTTGTTTCAACATTTTCAAACAAACATCTTTTATAATGTTCAAACTGTACGTTCTTCTTCAGGAAAGAAGTTTTTATTCCTTTGGCCTTCTTTGTGACTTGATGTTCGTTCCTCTCGTTTATGTACAGTTGAAATGAATACAGTTTGGACATTAATGCTACAATTTCCATCATCGGCACACCATTTGTTTCATCTTTAAATTTTCCCAATACTTTCTTATTTCTGTCATAGTCGTAATTTGGATGATCCTTAGGATAATCGGAAAAGTCGAAATCATCTTTATATATAAAGGTGCGTAGATCTTCATACATGTCATTTGTTTTAATCCAGTAAATTAGTGCATCCGTGTCCATATATGCAATACCAATGTTCTCTCTTCCATAATAGTTAACCATCTTCTTATAATGAAACTCGTACATATGTGTTTTTGAAATATCCAAGATTGACATTCCAAGATACAAAGGACGATCCATTGTAACTGACTTCTTGTTCATGGAAATAACAACTAGATTTTCATTAATAATTATAGATGAACCAAAGTTTGGTTGTTGCACCAATTTCTGTAATTTTACTGGATCAGTTACCAATTTGATATCCTTATGTTTCCTTTTGTTTTCCAAAGTCTTGCCAAATATTGCGTTATTCATTAATTTGAAAAAATCTTTTTGAAAACTTGATGTAGCGGTGGCTCTTCTTCTTGTGTTGTTGTCGATGTAAGGTTTTAACCAACAAGATTGAGAAAATTGTAGTACTCGATTAATTTTTGTAATTCTCAATCCTAAGTCTAAAGCTTGTTGTATCATCCAGTAGTGTCCAACATATCGAGACTTGTCGGTTAAAGTCATCATTAATTTTGGCCATCTTCCAGTAGGGGAAATTTCAGTCTTAGGAAGAAGTGGTAAATCATAATGTTGATCATGAAGATGTTCAGGATATTCAAAATTAACATCAAAAATGTAACCAGTTTCACCATGCTTCGGTATATCCATTATGTTTCCAATCGATTCTGGATCTATCCATTTAAAATTATCATATGGAAGGGGATTCGACATTGCCCATCCGTATAAGTTATTTGCATCAAAATAACCCAGGAATGTTGTTGGTTTTGATGCATCATAATCGGGCAGATACTTGTTGTTCGCCTTGAAATGTCGTGTAACGCTTTGCGTCAATCCCCCTCGAACTCCTGACTCTAACATCATAACCATATCTATATCAGTAAGAAGTTGTATTTTACAATTTGTTTCTTTCAACATAGCTTGCCATGCTAATCCAGGTGAAGTGTACGAATGAAGAGGGTCCAATCCATATGCTGCAAAACATGTATTTCTAAATTCTTCCATTATATCACATAGTAAAGTTACATCCAATTTAACATAAAAATCTGAATATTCTCCCAATGTTCTAAATCCTAAATCGTTCCATACTTTACATGCATGATCATAGTCCTCTTGAGATATGTCCATGTCATAAAGTTTACTTTTGAATTCTTCTTTAGCCGGAAGTGATGTTTCATTAAATCTTTCTAAACTGTCTATGTAATCATATGGAAACACACCTTTCCGAAGTACCAAATCCAGTTTGTCGTTATTTACAATCTTCTTTGTTTCGATGAAATCTTGTTTCCTTAAATTTTCTGAAAGTTTGGACAAACTCGACGGCATAAATCTGTAGGAGTCCAAGAATCTTAGTTTCATGTTTCCAACTTCTTTGGAAAAACTTATGAACTTCTCTGAAGTTTCAGCTAACACATCGATTTTACCGTCGTCTCTTCCTAGTTCAGGTATTATAAAATGAGCATCGTACCCACTGAGGTTATGCAGAACCACAGGAATAAATAGTGGTAAACGATAGCTTAAGTTGCATTTATTACAAGCAGCACCCCTGTAATAACCTGTGAGGTGATCATGATCTTTAACTTTATAATTCTCAATAGTAAAATCATTTTTGCATAAGAAACATCGAGTTGCATTTTCATGTTGAATTTCTTCTTCTTCCTCCATCGGTTTCATTGGTACAATATTTGTATATAATCTTTGTGCATTTCCAGCTATTGAATATAAGTGATCAAGAAATATTTTTTCTACATTTTCACCACGATATATTAGAGGTTCTGAAGTTAATCCATATCTGTTTAAATGTTCTTCTGATAATGTTGATTTAACCATTAAACAAAAACTGTTTGGTTTGTGCATTTGATACTTGACACTTTTTCTAGCTTCACAATTTTCATCTTCAACAGGAACAAGTGTTGATTCAAAGTCCGCATACACAACTAGAGGAATACGGTACTGATGATGAACCTTTTCAAATGTAACAAATGCTCTGCTTTCCGAAGGTAAAATAATCTTTGCTTCATAATTATTGTTACATAATCTTTTGTGCTCTTGTAACCATTCTCTTGAGTGTAGCCCATCTCGTTTAAAATTGAAACATCTCTTGCAAATTAACTTTCTGTGTCGATCTTTAGAAAGCTGCTTATTAATAAGACGATCAAATTGCTTTATGTACACATAGTGAGACACATCTCCTCGCGTTAGTAGTAGTAAATCCGTATGATCTGGTAGCTCTTCTTTTGCAATACGTAAAGGATACACTTTGTTTGAACTATCTAATGCAAAAACATTGATAGACGTACCAGGATTTTTCTTCTCAAATTTTGATATATCTTTCAGTGATACAGGATAAGTGATTCCTTGAAAATTGTATCTAAATCTTTGATTTTCATATTCTTGGTTAGGTCTATTCACATGAAGTGGTGGTACAAATTTAGCTGTCATTGCATAACGAAAACATTCATTGTCTTCATTTTTAACATTAACACAAGATTTTGTATTTTCAATTCTTTTTGGTAAAGGAATGTAACTAGATCCCATTAGTCCATATCCATGTTTGTGAACTCTTATATCTAATACTTCAATACTTGTAAGACTCCATCCGGATCCTCTTCCTTCGTGTTCCTGAATTTTTGTTAATATTTCTTCTATACAATTTTCTATTATTGAATCAATGTTTGAACTTTCCATAATGGTTCGGTTTTTTGTTATGAATCCTCTTGGTGATAATTCTTCTTGTACATTTATAAACATAGCTTCTAGTAGTAAACCAAATTTAAGAAAGTTTAATCTTTTCAATTCTTCTTTTAAAATTTTACTTACGATTGGTTTTGCTTCTCTAATAAATTCTTCTAGCTTCAAGTTTTCATTTTGAATCTTATGATGCATTACTACTTTACCGGGTAATGCAAATACTTGTAGATTCGGTAAAGTAGTTGAAGATGTTGCTGTTATTTCATCTTGTTCTTCTTGTTGTTCTTGTTCTTGTTCTTGTTCTTGTTCTTGTTCTTCTTGTTGTTCTTGTTCTTGTTGTTCTTGTTTTTCTTCTGGGTTGTTGTGAATTAGTTCTTTATGACAGTCTAATAGAATTTCATCGTGAAACGATTCCGAACATTTATCGCAACGATACATGTTGAGATGTTTACTCTTCGAAATTTTGCCAAGAAATGAAATAGGCTCTCGCGTTCCTCCTTTTATAACGGTCCCCCCACCACTATTTCATCTTCTTCACTATACAAGGAAATCAAACTTTTTAAATAAAAATATTAACCTTCAACAAACTAATTGTTCATTCGTGTTCTTTATTCCCATTGGAGTTTTAGTATATACTTCTTTATATTCAAGCTTTAACTAACTTTCCCCCACCCAACTAATTTTAGTTACTTTTAAAACCAAACACCTGCCCTCCAAACATCTATTAGGACAGATGTTATGGGACAGATGTTGAAAAAACAAATGTTAGGGTGGAAATGGCTAGAGCACAGGCACTTGGTTGAACTAAATTTGCACATAAATTAACTAGAGTTGAACTAAAAATTCGCATAAATTAAAAGTTAGTTCAAAACTAAAATTCGACAGTGTTAAGAAACTCTAACATTTGAACAAGAATAAACATTAGTTCAAAACTGAAATTCAACAGTGTTAACCAAATTCTAACAGTCGAACAAATAGGTCAAGGTAATCCAATTTTAACGCGAGAACGAGGAATAGAGCACTAAGTGGCATGTTAGTCCATTACCACAAAGTGATCTATTCCTCGCTCTCTATTCTACATCTACTTTTTTCAGTTTACTTATTTATATTAAAATGTTCAAATTTTACTATGTAGAATGTCCATTCTTTCTCTTCAACTCTTCGATTGTTTTTAGCAATTGTAACAAATATTCGTTAGTTTTCACCAAAGTCTTTAGTTTGCTACATCCAATTTTAATGGAAGGTATTATAAGTTGTAATTTTATAAGTTCAATCTTTTCTTTCTTGCGAATTTCTTTCTTTATTATATTATTCCTTATTTTTGCTGAAGATTTAAACTCCATGTTGTTTCTGCTAAAGCCACAATAATAATAAAAGTCTCTTGAAACAACCTGCATTTATACACATTCCCCCACCACTTTATAATCCCCACTCCTTTCCCCCTCTTCTTTATATGTGGAAGGAAGTATTATAATTAGATTCCTAATATTTCTTTTCCTTCTTCACTACGTGGGGGAAGGGTAATTTGTTATTACACTAGTTGTGCAAGAAAATAGCCGCCAGTGTCCACACCTTGTTCGTAGCACTCCATCATAGATTGTGCCCACTGCAACATGCGGTCTCTGTCATTTGGTGTGACAAGGAAAGAATGACTATCACCATACAATATAAAAGAGTCAATTCGTACATAACATCCTGAGTCCAACCATTTATTAGCTTCAGCCATAAACTTTTCTATTGTATCAAATGGAAATTGTGGATCAATTGCTATGACTTTACGTTCTTCACTAAGTTCAACAGTATAATCATCATCGTCCTCATCATCTTCACTTTCACTGTCGTTACTTAAAGTGTCTTCAGATTGTTCAAAAACATCAGAAATTTCAGAAAAATTAAAATTTTCATTCAGATGAGGAGGCATTTTGAAGCAAGAAATATTATAAACAGCAGAGACGAAACGACAAGAGCGGCGTGTAGAAGAAAAATGAAGGGGTGACCAACGCTCGCTCCGCTTTTATAATAGTATGCAAATGAGGGGTAGGTGCTGACCATGACCAGTCATCGACCCAAAGGAGTGGGGGAAGTACTTTTCTTACTACTTGGATGGAAGTAGGTTAGTAGGTCACGAGACTTAGAGTGTTAAAAAATAATGGGGGAGAAACACGACGCTATAACGCGTTGTGTTTCTCCCCCAGTATTTTTTTAAGCAATAATTTGGAAAAAGCTATGTGAATTTACTTGCTACGCCCCCACCTTGTAATACCATCCAGTTTGTGTCTGAGGAGATAGTCTTTAGAGTCTAACTCATAAACGGATTTCTCTTTGCGCAAGGATTCAATCACTTTAATATTATATCTTACGCCGTTACAAGTTGCCAAAATGTGTTCGTTGTCAATAACACTTTCAAAAAAATAGACACAACCTCTCTTAAGCCTATTTCCTTTCACACCAATAATTTTGGATTGGTATTCAACAGTGGGGGTTTCTGTCACTTGTAGTTCAGAAATGTGTTTTACGACATGTACACGGCAAAAACTTTCGTTTTTTACACATTTCCTCCCACAAGGTGATCCTTTCTTAATTCCCCTAGTAAGCATTTCAGGGCAAGTAGTGGGACGGCTAAATGCCCTACGACGCTGTTCTTGTAATAATTGAAATTGCTCTGAAGGAGCGGGTTTAGGAGTAGGTTTAGGAGTAAGTTTAGGAGCTGGTTTAGAAGCTGGTTTAGGAGCTGATTTAGGAGATGATTTAGTAGCAGGTTGAGAGGATTCAGTTTTGTGATAGGTATGATCTTCAGGTGTACTAAGTGGTGGGGTATGACACAATGGTGATAGTGGGATAATGGGTGTGCTTAGACGATGAACAATGGTTTCAACGGAAGGGGTATTAGGATGGTGGTGAACTGGCTTCTGCGGTGGCAGCATAGTAGTTGATGGTGGTGCGGAGTCCTTTGAAGGCGAAGGCGGTGAAAAAATACTACGAAGTCTAGAAGTGTTAGTTGGCGGAAGAATAGCTCCAGAAGTTGAAGGTTGAGATGCAAGTCGATTCTTGTAGCAATCAGGAAGGTTTTTGAGGCGAAGAGTTTTCTTATGTGCAGGAACAGCCGTAGTAGAAATAGAAGTCGAAGTAGAAGTTAAAGTAGAAGTTGTAGTTGGCAGAGATAACATGGTTGTGGCTCCAAGTTCGCAGCGTAACGTCTGGAATCAGAATGAAATGTTAGCCGCAGTCGGTACGTCTTTTATAACAATATGCAAATGAGAGGGGTAGCAGCTGGCCGAGACTGATTATTGACCTGGGAGGTGGGGGAAAAGGGGAAAGAGAAGGTATTTATTTAAAATAATTCGCATAACTTTTGACTAAAATAAGATAACCAAATTCTTCTTTTACCAAAATGTTTGTCTTACATAGACCTTTTCAATGATGTATCGCTTGTCCAAATCCGTCAATCCGTTATCAAGTTATAGCCATTTTAATTTTTCAGGTCATGACCGGTCGTTCACCCGTAGTGGGGGAAGGAGTGGGGGTAGGAGTGGGGGAGGGAGGGGGGGGGGTCGACTCCATTTTTTCGGGGGGGGGGGGGAATCGGCTCCATTTTTCGGGGGGGGGGAGGGGGGGGGAGGGAGGGGGGGGGGTCATTGACCCTTCCGAAAGTGGGTCAAGGTCATTCAAGATTTATAATGATCCAAGGTGATGGGAACAGTAATACTGTTCCCACCACCCTGTTTGCCTAGCGGTTCCCACTCCCAACCCACTAGTTACGTTCTGCAAGGGAGGTCCCTGGGCCGTCCGCATCAAAGCGTAACGTCCCGTCCGCATCAAAGCGTAACCATTAATTTCAGGGAAACTGGAACAGCAGGGAGGCCCTGGTCCGTCCGCATCAAAGCGTAACGTCCCGTCCGCATCAAAGCGTAACCATTAATTTCAGGGAAACTGGAACAGCTAATGCAGAAACGCAACTCTAACACCCACCCAAACTAATCCCACCCATCATATTCCTAAACAAAATGCAAAAAACCTAGTCCGCAATTTGCGGATGTCCCACCCCTTCTAAGTGAAGTTCAACTGAATTTCTGAATTTACAGTTAATCTACCCCCTAACATCTAGCTGAAAGGCAAAACAACAACATAAATTATTAATATCAACACTTAAAACTAACAACACATCATTATTAAAAACCAAATAATTCAACACAACCAAATACCATCATTATTCTTAAAATTAATACACCTTAATGCTAAACACCTCTTAAAATTAATACACCTTAATGCTAAACCCAACTTATAACTAACATCGCAATGCGCAAATTATTTCTTAAATTAAATACAACTTAAAACTAAACACACACACACACACACACACACACATATACCACATTGCATTAAAAAACGCAACATAGTAGAAAAAGTTCAAATATATATAGGCCTACTATATATTTGAAACCTCTTGCTGAGTCGCCAACAACCTTTCGCTATGAAAGTTTGTTGACGACTGACGCTAAGATCAGGCTCGTATTGCTCCTCGGATTCTCGAGTAGTGGGGGAAGTTGTTTCACTCCAGTACAGTGTTCAATCCAGTCCAGTTCGCAGCAGTGTAAAAGGAAGGCAAAGGAGTGGGGAGCGGCGCATGCGCAACAACACAAATCCAAGGTTTGAGGTTAGAATTATCCATGTGCAGTAGCGCTAAAGTGAGTAATACAGGACTAGGCGCATGCGCATAGCATAGACTCATTCCGATCCGGAGAACTTGTTGCATGCGCAGCAGGTTTGAGGTTAGAATTATCCATGGCAGCTGCCATATTTAGTCTGGTTTCACCACATAAAGTCAACAACCGGTAGTGACCGGCCATTGACCTGGAGGAGTGGGGGAAGGAGTGGGGGAAGGGGGGGGGGGCTCCATTTTTTCGGGGGGGGAGGGGGGGGAGGGGGGGGGAGGGGGGGGAGGGGGGGGGAGGTCATTGACCTTTCCGGTCGGTCATTGACCCAAAGGAGTAGGGATAGACACAGAACCCTACTTCTCTTACTACTCAGGTGAAAGTCGGTCAACCAGTCATTTGCTTGCCATCTGCCGCCATCTGGCTGGAGTTATTGCCTCTATAAAGGTGGGTAGTTTATCGCGCTACAAACATTCATTGCCTCGCATCCGCTCGGTCATCATCTCTCGTTAGTTTTATGTTATGACTACTTCACTTACTAGGTTTGAGGTTAGAATTATCCATGGAATAGCCTTCGTAAATTCTAACCTATAAAATTACTACTCTGGCTTTCTGTTTCAATTTCTTTTACACTTCATTTTATATCTCAGTCTTATTTTAACTTCTGAACTTAACACATCGGTTATGATGACTGCACAATGTTTAAAATTAAAGCTTTTGCGAACACAACACATATTACGAAGTACTTCTAAACCTTCAATTTCAAAGTGTAGAACTAATTTAAATAGAGTTAGGAAGAAGTACAGTTTTAACCCATTATACTCAAAGACTTCGCAGGTTAATGTTGATGATAATGTTATTTACAACATTTTGCATTCTATGTTACAATTCAACAACTTTGAACTTGTTACACCTATCGACTGTGTTCAACAAGTTTTTTTATTTTACCCCTACTATTCCTCATATAAGCGCTGTCACCACAATTCCTACTTCATGCTCCTCTATTCTCTTCAGTTAAGCTAAGGTTTGAGGTTAGACTTATCCATGGCGGCCGCCATGTCTAGTTCAGTTTCACCACATAGAGTCGGCGACCGGTTATTGGTCTAAAGGAGTGGGGGAATGGGTGGTGGGGAGAAGGTTGCCATTTTATAAGCCCTCTCCCTAGGCGGCGCTTCTCATTCAATCGCCAACTTTCAAACAATAAACACCTCTCCCATGGCACGAATGAATTATCCCACTATCACCAACTAGTTCAACTTTGAACTATTTCTGGTGGTAGTTGGGTAGGCTTTTTTAAAACTTACTCTGGATGACCTTGACATACTTTCCAGGCCCCCAGTTATAACTGTTGAATTTCAGTTTTGATCTTACTCTTAATTTTTGTTCAACTTTTAGAGTTTAGTTAACACAGTTGAATTTTACTTTTCAACTAACTCTTCATTCATGCCCAATTCTACTTCAAATTCAGGGCATATGCTCTCGCCATCTGCACCCTGCAGCTGCCCTGGCAACTGACACCATCTGACCCCTGCAGCTGCCCTGGCAGCTGACGTCACTTCCGGTTTAGAAGTGGCTTTTTCCCACTACTAATAAAAATTAACTTAGGCTTTCTTAATTTAGCATGGGATCAAACTATTTTTTAAATTAGTTCAATATGCAGTTCTATGGACTGTACACCTAAGTCTAGGCATACTTTCTAGCTACTTTGGTAAGCCATAGACTATGTAATAGGGTAGTATGGTAAGAAACTGGTTAAAAGCAGACCCAGTATAAGCTTTAAACACTTTTTATCCTAAACACTTTTTATCCTTTTTAGCTAACCCCAATATCACTTAATGTCATACAAATACCTATAGGCCTAATCGTAACAAATGTATACCGGTATATCAAATAAATTGATTGACCTTTTCAATAGATAGGCCCTATTATGGTTGGCTTTTAACCTAACTTACATCTAGGCAAACTTATTTTGTTTAATTTTATATAATTGAGTCACAATATAGTACCGTACTTAATGTAAAAGCCTTGTTTAAAAATTGTAGGATTATTGGCCTAACCATTGTAAATTTAAACATATCCCATAAAATATTGTTGTATTGTGTTGGATTTTTATATCCTAATGTCGTATGTAACTTAATTTATAATTGCAATACATTTTAAAAGTCAACACAATAATTAGTGGTTTTTGCGTTTTTCAATTGCTGTAATTTCTCTTAGAGTTGGCCTATAACAAATTTAACAAGCCTATCAACACAGGAGAATACAGCAATTGAACCAAGTTAGTCGGTACTCCTTGATATACCCATCCGTACATGTTCCATGAAGAATAGGCCTACAACTGCTCCTGCTCCTTGGCATGCTGCATAATTGGACTAATTCTACGGCAGAACCATTTCAAGTTTTCGGATCACACTGTAACTTCAAAGAAGAAAATTGGTAAGAGGTGAACCTCAAAACATTTTTAAATCTCGAGGCCTAGTAAGATATTTATTTGCAACAAAAACCCTTACAACTTTTAAGAAAATTTACTTAATTTTTCTTCTAAAGTAGCCTAATATCAATGATTCTTTCACTGTCTTCAACTTAAGATCATAAATGTTTGAAAGGGTGTCTACTGGTCACTAAAAAGTCACCAAGAGCCACTGAAATTCACGGAATTCAGTCAGTGGTCACGGAAGTCTCAGAAAAGTTACTGATCTATTCTTAAAGGAGAGATAGTTTTGTAAAATTTGTAAAAAAATGAGATAACGTGATTGTGAGAAAAATTTTTGCGATGTTTGCACTTTTCCCTTACAGTTTCTGAATATACCACACTAAAGTCACAAACTTCTTTTCACTTTTCATCCCCTAGAGTCATAGAAAATTCACTGATTTTTATAGCTATCATGCAGTAGACAAACGTTTGGAATAATTAAAACGTTTTGGGAATAAAATGCCCCACAACTTGTTTTGTGTTCTTATAGTTAAAGTTTAGGTTTTTCTAAAATTTTCCTTGAGAAAATCTTTACAACAAAAACATATCAAAGTACACAATTTTTCTACTGGATTTTATAGTTTCCCATTATTTATGATGTGTGGTTTTACTCCAACAAAGTCATTAGGCATTTTGTTTTAAATATTTTATTATATTAGCATCGTAGGAAAAAAGATTTTCATGTTTACGTCGTAATGAAAACATAACCTGTTTGACTGACAGGGCCCGTGATTTGACAGATGCAATCAGCCGCTGCTCCGTTGACGTAGTTTTTTGTTATTGTTTTTGTTGTTGGCACCTACCTTATACATTCTAGATTTCTTGGTTTGATATGTTGGGTACGCCGTCTATACAGGAAAATATTCATTTAACGTCAGCTGATCAATTGTTTACTATTTACTGTTTGTTTATGAATAATGAGATTCATGTGAACAATGAATTTTAAGAAAGTTTGGTGCACGTTTAGTGTATTTTTACTGTATATGTATTGTGATCAGCCAACAAATGAATATTTTCCTGTTTAGACAGTGTACCGGTAGCCAACATGTAAAACTAAAAACCAATAAACAGTCGAAACTGACTCTTAAAATCTTGATGCATGGGTCAAAATTATTATTAATTCATTAATCTAAACTTTACTAACTTATAAATTGACTTTCATTTGAGCTATAGATAGTAAAAATCGTACTCGTTCAGGGTAAGTCATAATGCTGCTCTCTCCATCACCAACATTTGTAATTTATTAATTTTATGCTTTAATGACAGATCATGACTAAGCTTTAAGCCAATATTTTTGTGATTTATTTAAAACTAAATTGATCATTGTATCTTGATCATAACCCAAGAAATAAATAATTACCTAAATTAAATTGTATTTAAAAAAAGAAAAGGTTTTCTGATGAGTTGAGCTTTATAACTCGCCTATAATTCATCAAATTTGAATAATTAGCAGCTCAAATTGAAGCCCGAGCAGTGTTTTATGACTTCAACGAACTGCATATTGAGACCAGAACGGGAATTATGTGAAAAATAATCCTAAATATTAATTAAAGTTCAAAATGTTCATAAGAAATGTACAGGAAAGAATAGTATTTTGATTATATCTCGAAAATGAATAAATGTATTCAAAAACGGACTTCGAAAATGCAATCAGCATGAAAAAACCAGTGTGAAATGATGTGCCACATCACTATGTTTACATTTTTTTTAAATTACATTATCCAAAATGGCGGATCCAAGATGGCGGCAGAAAATTACTACCCAGTCAGAATGCAGTACTTACCTTCCTTAAATTATCAGCAGAAAACTGTACGGTTTTATTACATTTAGAAGTGGTTTTATGCTTTAATATTAAACACAAAGGACCAGATCCACGATGGCGGCCATTTTTTCAAAATGGCGGCATGTTCCTCAAGCTGGATTCCCTTTTTTGTTCCTTATCTTGTTATAAATAAGAAACAACTTTCAAAAAGTTTTCATAAAATCAACCGTAAAGAAATTATAGCGATAGAAAGGCATCAATGTCACCGTTAGCGGCCATTTTGGAAGTATGACGTCATACACCAGCTCGGCCAGACTTTCAGACAAAACACCCGGTAGTACACGATTCTACATGTCATTGCCTATCTATCACCACTAATCATATAATTGCTTCATTCAAAATCCCACGAAATTACATATGCCCCAGAACTAATAAGCTCGCTCAATCATCTCTTTCACCCTCAGGGTGAGCCCGTTCAATCATCTCCCTCGCCGTTGGAATGAGCTCGCTCGATCACCTATTTCACCCTCGGGATGAGCCCGTTCGATTATTACCCTCGCCGTTGGAATGAGCTCGCGCAATCATCTCTTTCGCCCCCAGGATGAGCCCGTTCAATAATCTCTTTCGCCCTCGGGATGAGCTCCTTCGCTCCACTCACCTATAGTAAAAATACCCCCGTCGCAGCAGACCTGCGTACTCAGCGAATTTCCAATGGAATTTCAGATTATTTACTTTCCCCATAAAAACACCATAGGATCGAGTATGTAGGTTTGCTGCCATGGGGTGTTGTTAGAAAATCTAAGTTAATCAATAATTGGTGAATGTAAACACAAAATTGTATCAAGCTATGGCAATTTTTTATTTTCCCCATAAACCCCATGGGGGTGAGTATGTAGGTTTGCCGCCATATGGGTTTTGAAAGCAAGTGTAAGTTGAACCCTATCTAGATAATGTACATACCAAATTTGATTAAGTTATTTCAATAAATAAGCAAGGTATAGGGTTTTCTTGATTTCCCATAAGAATAACATGGAAAACATATTTTTGGATTTTCCCCGTAACCAGTTATGCTAAGATAAAAATTCAAAATACCAAATTGTTTGTTTTTCTGAGCTCTTTTAAATGGTTTTAGTTAAAATTGATAAATTTTGAAAAATGAGGTCCAAAAATGCCAAAAACCCATTTTTTACCCCTTTGAAACCCCATAAAACCCCGTTCCCATAACCCGATCATGCTGGTTCGCGAACTCATGAAAATAGACCTGGTCTTACACCTTTATACCAAATTTCATCAAAATCGGAGGTCGCTGTCAAAAGTTATCAGTACCACGGACACATAGATATATAGATATATATATATATATATATATATATATATATATATATATATATATATATATATATATATATATATATATATACATATATATGAAAATGAACGAATGGTGTTTTTGGCTTCTGGGGACCTCAAAACGAAAAAGTATCATGGTCCTGGGCTTAGGTCTTACCATGACTACTACCGTAATAGCGTATTCCCTATAGGGAAATTCGCTAAAATGTCAAATAAAATAAAATAACATAAAGTAACTATTTAAGTTTTTAATAATCTACCATTCTAAAGATGGGAACATGCAACCCCTTGATTTAATGGATCGGAGTCCTGTACTTTCACAAAATAAGAATATAGCAATCTCTGATTTTTTTCTGTGTTCTTACTAAGTTTTAGCTTAAAACTTCCGGTGGTTTTCACGTGGTGGAGGAACACCACGTCAAGTGCAAAGTGTTAAAATTACGTTTTTAAGTAGACTATTTTTTCACAACTTAAAAATAGGCATACTTAGAAAAAAAGAGGAACAATGAGAGTTTTTAACCTTCCACAAGTTTCTTCTTATTTCATACTAATCACATTTTACGAGTACATGGTACATTTAACTCGTACCATAAAACTTCCTAAAAACGTTTTCACGTTCGACCCTCTCAAAACGCATCGTACCGTGTGCAACGTTTCATTCAAGTTGCGCCGGCCGTCATCAGGTGCGCGATCACGGAATTGAAATGTCGATGGCGGGCGGTGATGGTCGATAAGATGGTGCGATACCGGCGCGGCGATGTGCTGTGTGCCGCCCCGGGGGCCGCGACGCCGCCCCCGCGCCGAACGCCCATCACGCCGCGTCGGCCGGGGCGAATAAAAGTTAACGGCGACGGGGGAGAGGTTAATAACGGGGTAAACGGACGCTGGGAGCGCCGCGAGACGCGGATGCGAGATGATATCCTCCGCCGCCGCGGTGACAGAGGGCTGAGGAGGTCGGTGGTGGGTGACAGTGTGCCAGAGAGCTTAAAGGTGGAACCAAATATTTTGCAGAATTTAAAAGTATTTATTTTTTTGTCCATACCATTTAGGGTATTTCAGAGAGAAAATTTTGTGAAAGTTCGATTTCACACCATTATTTTATTTTATTCTCCACCGTCGTCGGTCACCATGAGACAATAAGCCTATGCTGTGATCAAAAGACACCAAGACACCGTCACGGTAATATAGTCTCTAGGCCGACCAGTGGTGACTTCTCATGTTTGTGCCTCTTGTCGCCCGGAATCGAACCGGGGACCGCTGGCTGAGTTGTGTAGCCAGATCTCTTCCACTGCGGTTTTGTGACGACTAAATTGAGAGAAACCTCTAGCCTCCTTTTTACCTTCTCTTATAAAGGTTTAAGTAGTTGTTTTTAATACAGTTAATCTATTAAAAAAAGTAAAGCCATCATTTTTATTTATTCTTTCCTGCTTTTTTTAACGTTTCTGACATGAAAGTCATCATCTTATGTTATAAATATCAAATCGTTATGTAGTTTAAATTTGTTAAAATATTGTTCGTTGAAAAAATACTGTCCTCATTCTCATTCAGATTCTCTTCAATGAGTGGTCTACTGCGGTGTTTTCATTTATTTGAGAATCGAATACCACCTAATGATTTGTGAAAGTATGATCGGTTTCTATCGACCAACCACCAACCAATAAACTAGTGTCATGCAAAAGCTTTACCTCTTCTAGCCCTCTAAAATTTAAAACATATTTAAAATTCTCCTTAAAAACAATGCTACTGCTACAACCCTCATAAATGACCAAAAGCTTGCGAAGATTCCAGACAGCGAAAGAAATATTCCCATAGACGACTCATCATTTGATTGGTGCGTAATCGTAGGTAGGATATAAGACCATGATCTGCAGGAGATTGGCCTCTAAGTGATTGATACACCTAGATACCGTATCTATAAGCGGTCAGTGGGGCCATACAGCACGCTATTGATTTCGGCACCTGAATGGGGCCCAAATTGCAGGGTGTGTGTGAGAGCATCACATATTCATGGCGGTATGGAAATGACTTTATCACACTCCCGGCATCCTCGCCTCGTCACCGCCAAGCCGCTCTACAGGCCCGGGGCGAGGGTCCTGCAGCCCTCGGCGGGACGGGGAGGAGAAAGATGTAGCTCTAGTTTAAATATCTTAGGAGTGATCATCTTTTGAAACACTTATCTTAAGCCACTTAACTCAAAATATCAAAGAAAGATTTTCAATCCATTTCTTAAAAACTAGGTGTTTGCATGGATATAATTTCAATACTTTTAGGGATCCATATAGATATCCAAACAAAACATTTTTTTTCTAGAAATGTAAAGACGTTTATTGGGGAATATTCTAAGTCAGACAGATTTTTAAAATAGGGATAATAGGAAAGATTTTTTACAAATAATTCATAAAGAATTTACCTATGTAAAGTGAATATTATTTTCAGATATACTAAGTAATGATCTATAAATTTCTATAGTGTTTTATGCGACGACTGTATTATGAAGGCCTCTAAGCGACTCGTGAGGAAGCGAGTGTGCCAAAAATCTCACAAGTGGAGAGACTGAATACTGTATAATCGTTACATACACTGAACTATCTATGGCCAACATAAATTTGTTATATTACAGTAATAAACATGTCGAAAATTTATGGATTATGAACGGCTATACCAATCCAAAACGTAGCCACACATGGCGTTCGACCACTCACTTATAATATGACCACTATTTTGAGGTTATATGCATGACGTATATCTAAAACATGAATATTAATTGAGCAATCAGATGATATGCGACAATTATTTAATACGCTTTTATTAAGGGTGTTTGGTCAAAAATTTAATTTTTAATTTTTACCATGGGATCGATTTGCCACAATGTAATGAACACAAAAATGGCAATTAAAAAATTTAAAAAATTTTTTTGGCTGAACTACAGGAGGTTGAAATGCCAAAATTAGGGTATTTTTGTACCAACAAATAAAGAAAACCGCAAAGTATATTTAGGTGAAAAAAACATTTTATTATTTGAATTTGCTTGCTTAAAACATTAAAATGTTAAAATAATCAAATTTTACGACTTTAATTTTTTTTCTCGTTTTAATAATTTATTTTCTATAAATGTTTTGTCAATTTCATTACTAGTTTTGTTTTAATATGTGTGGGTTTTATCTAATATTACGAATAAATTTTTAGATAATGTATATGTATAATAGTTCCGCTTATTTGTTGGTACAAGTAACACCATGTCAGCGCGGAGCGCGACGCTGCGAGTGTAGTGGTGATCACCTACAGCGGCCGCACGCGCCCGGGCGCGTGGCCGCGCAGGTTATCTGCGCTCTCTCTCACTCGTTCTCACTGCCTCGTTCTCTCGCCCGATGCTCGCCGCGCCTCGCCGCGCCGGCCGTGGGCCGGATTCGACCGGCATTCGAGTCGTTTCTTCTAATTCTGCTGACTTCTTTTTCTTTGAATATTAAATGTTTAAGGATTGCATTATTGTAAATTCCTATTAACTTTATGGTTTTTGTTTATATCAGTTTAACAATTAAATATTAGTGAACATATTAAAAACATGTAGCCTACTTTAAAAGTATTTTGGAATCTATTAATTACGCATTTACAAGAATATCAAACGAAAGTACAAAAATTAAGTAAATGTTTAGGCCTAATTATATTTGAATAACAAAGTAAAAATTAATTATTATTTATGCATGTTATATGTTTCGTATAGGGATCGCCCACTGGTCGAAATTCGACCGAACCGGTCCGAACATTCAGTTGATTTTGAGCCAATTAGTTTTAGAATGTTTTACAACTGAAACATCTGTTCTTCCTCATTTGCTAGCATTTGTTATTAGCCTACAACCGTTGCCGAGGAATTACAACCGAGTGCACAAGGGTTAATATCATCATGTAAGATTGAATTTGTAACAAATTACAAAAAAATAATGTAACCAAAGAAATTAATGTCAGCAAATTTTTTCACTGTGTATTTATTGTCTTGCAATTATTCCTCGGTTTTTGTCCCCCACCCCAAGATCACTCTCTGGATCGTCTCCTGTTCACTGTTGAAGATATTGTGAGCAGTAATAAACTGTTGATCCATAACCGAATATAATTTTTTATGAGAAATGCATTTAAGACTATTTTGGTTGATATAGACATGTTGTTTTAACCAACGTCTATGAGTCTGGCATTGTTTTTGTTTACTTAAAAATATCCGTCCAAACCATGGGTCTCGAATTATAAAGGTTAAGACGTAAAGCAAAACCTACAAAAGCTACTGAGGTTCGACTCGTGTTAAAAAGTGCATTGATGAATCGTGTTACCGACGACGATTTCATAATATGTATATGCCTAGAGGATTAAACATTTAGGCAAGGTCGATTAAGCTGTAATTTTAACTGGCGCAAAAATAAGTGCAATCGAGGTATTTGTTGTTTATACTTATTATTGACAGTGATGATATGATGAGTTGAGATGAGTTATAAGAAATTTACGGAACCTACTACAACCTTGTTATGGGGTAGCCGTCTATAGAGGGTTGTAGTAACGAGGCTTCTGAAACAGAAACGTCGCTCTCTTTCTTTCTTTCTCCCTACCCCCTTTCCCCCACCTTGGTGGTGGTTCCCCCACCTTCCAAGTGTGATTTGGCGCAAATTCTAGCACTTTCACGCCATTTTCCGCGGATTCGCCTGTCAGTTGCTGTGTTGTTGTCTTTACATCTTATTTAGTTCGCTAGTGTGTGTAATGGCAAGAAAACCACGTCCGCGCAAGCGGTGTAAAAAGTCGAAGGCTAGGAGGGTAGTAATCCGTAAGAAGATAGAACAGCTTTCTAAAATTGACCCAAATAAGAGTCAACCAAATCTAGAAGTAAGCCTAGTAAACGAATCAAGCGAAAGTATCTTTGACAGACTGCTTGAGGAACATAGGTAAGTAATGCATTTATTTCTATCAGTACGTCTAAGATCCCCAAAAACCCAGAAAGTACCTAGGCCTAAATAAAATTTGAACAACCCGGTATAGTAAACACTTGATCACCAAAATCCTAAAACAAATCAGAATATTTCAACGTAATAAGTAATATTGTCAGAAGTTTGGTGGCGGACTTAAAAGACATGTATAAATAGACCTTATTGTAATTTTGTTTTATTAAATAAGTACTCCTATGCTCTAAAATACTTACATAATTGAACTCATTTTTTTAACAACTTAAAATCGGTTTCCATTACCATAGGATAAAATTTCCTGATGATAAATGTATAAATAATATAGTGAACAAATTTGTGGTTTGTTACTTTTAAATCTCATGTCATAGATTGTTAACGACGTACTCTTTCATTTCACAGGCGTTTAGATAAAAATGTAGGCCTATCTAAACAAGGGAACAAAGTTGAGAAAATGGACGTCAGTGTCAATGAAGAAGTATCACTGATACTCAACGATTGGTGAGTGTTTCCTGTGTTTAATGTAACAGTTTGTACGTGTTATGTCTTAGAAATGTTATAGGCCTACTGCAAAGCTAGATTGGTCATTACTGTGTAGTAGTAGTAAAATTATTTATGTAAACTATGACCATGTTGTGAAACAGCAGAGAAAGGTTAAGCACTGAAAACTATTCAAAAATTGCCAATTGTAATGTTATTGGGAAATATGAATAACAAATATGGGGAGAGATGGAGTCATAGTAGACGAGATAATACTGGGTAAAAGAGAGGATCAACATAGATATAGGGGCTATTTTTGAACCTCCTCTATATTCTTTGACAAACTGAGAAAGGAAAAAACCCGATGTCAATTTAAATTGCACGTTTATGCATTTCAAATCTTTAACACCACTGTTATAAACAACAAATGCTATGATTCTCTGAGGAAGGTGTCGTAGGCCTATCGCAAAAATCATAGTACGCAGGATATTATAAAAAACACAATTACTTTACTTGCTGCAACATACAAAAGTAAGTAATGCCTTTTTGGGATTTTAGGATTACAATTTAATTTGTTTCAAACAAAATCATATGTTGACCAATGAACTTGTCTAATTTTCTTCTAGCGACTAGCCTATGAGTGCCCAGATAGCACAAAACGTAAAAATCACATTAAATTTTAAGGTTTTATTTTTTACATTTTTAAAATATTACTAGGCAAAAAATTTTAAAAATTCTGTTCTGTTTTAACGAGAAAATGTGGTGAAGTGCTGGTTACAAAATTACACATGAAAGAAGACGTTCTTGTTTTACTTTAGTTTGACATTTTTAAATAACAGTTTATAATGTTACAAAAATTGGAAATTAGTGTAGTAAAATTAGTCGGGAAAAATGAAATAATTTTTGGAAAGCCAATTTCTTTTGAAATGTGTTCTATGGCGTCCCCTGACCTTCCTCCAAAAAGTCCCCAGAAATCCCATATGGGGATCACGCTTAAAAATGAGGGGTTGGCCCATAAGGAGTTACATTAAAATTTTATATTAAGCATACTAAATTTAAATACATTTCAGAAGTTTTATATATATATCAAATTAAAGGTCTTCAAACGTAGAATACAATGCCGTAAACCCGACCTCAATATAACTGTCGGGAGTGAAATGGCAGGCGTTCAAAGTTTACAATAAAATAATACTATCAAAACTTTGAAATACAATAACTTCCGACATATTTGACCTTTTGAGGTCTGGTTTTCGGCTATGTACTCTCATTACTAAGACCTTTAAAATTATGTATAGGATGGCTATGGTCTAAGAAATTTTTTTTAAACTTCCTCTTTGGGACGTCCATGTGGAGGGTGGTTCAAGGGTAGTATGATAAGCATATGACTAGCTATCCGCATTTTCAAAGGTAATTGTAAAAGCAAACGTTTGCCGCAAACCGCACCTCGAAAGGTCAAGTATTTCGAAAATTATTACATTTTTAAGCGTTTAGGTCAAATTTTTATTTTTATTCAAAGTTTGACAGGCTGCCGTTTTCGACTCAGGCAACCTTTTGAGATGGGGTTTGCGGCATTAAATTCTACTACTTAAGAGCTTTAATTTGATGTACATAAACCCATTGGTCGAAGAAATATTTATCTCTGACTCCACGCGGGCCATCCCATCATTTTTAGGCATGTTGCATTTGTTGGAAATAGCCAACAGAAAATGGTGTGATTTCGTTGTTTACACCAGAACGGCACCTCTATTTATCGAGCGTATCGATCGTGATTGTGATTTCTGGAGGAACAAAACTTTCTCTAAGGTAAATATTTGTTGAAATTTAACATGAATAGATTGTTTTCACTAGAAATGTTATAATTTCTATCATTTTCTGGACATGAGATATGGAGTAACTGAAACTTGGTTTATCCTATAAAATAGAGAAAGATGCCGGATATCATATTCATCCACAATTCCGATACAATACACATAATTATATTTAATCAATATCTGATTCTCGGTGTTTTACAATATGTCAGTACTAATTCATTAATCATATGATACCCTAAATTGATAGAAATAATGTGTTATCATAAAGCAAAAAATACATTAATACTGTACATTATTACATAGGACATAATACGTTTATTTACCTTTAAACAATATTACATGCATTTGGTTTCGTCAACTTAGATGGGAAATAATCATAAATAAATACAGGATTTACAAAAAATAATTCAACCATAAATGCAATATTGCTATCAATAAATGTAATTGAATCAAATATTATTACAATAGGAGCTTGTGATAGAACAATGTTAACATGTTGTCGGCCTAATATCGCTTTATAATCGTGGAACTAATTTAATTGCATTTAACGCCTAAACAATGAGATTTTATACTATTATTTATTTTTATTTTATTTTAAAAAGTAATATGTCTATGAATATATTACAGGTATCGAAGTTCTACTTGGAGTGTCTTCTTCCTGAAATTGTTGACAGCAGGATCACAAGAGGCCTGAAAGCTAGAGATGCTCCCTACATCATAAATGCAAAAGAGAAGAAAGCAAAAAATAAAAATAAAAAAAATAGTGGAAATAAGGCCGAATAAAATGTTAAATATTATAATCTATAAAATTTTGCAAAAGTTTTCATTAACATTTCCTATGTTTTATTAATGTTTTAAAGATTAAAATATGTTTTACATCGAAATATAATATATTTGGTACCTTGGTTTTAGGCCTTTTGTTCTTGTAGAGAATTGTAAAAGGCTACAACCAAGGTAACCAATTGCAAATATATAATTGACGTTCTTGTCAGTGGGCAAACACAAGAAATATAACAAGTGTGTCTATTATTTTTCAACTCTTACGTGTTCCCAAAATGCATTGAGGTTTAGGCCTAAATTTATGACATTTTAATTTTCAACATGCTACGACATCATTAACTTTTTTTTTTTATTGTATTTTAGTTATAATCTAATTACGCAAAAACTACTTTAAACATTTTGAATTTTTTAAATCACCCAACATTAATCAATTAGAATATATTTCTACTGTTAAATTCTGCATTCAATGCATATAGGCCTACATAAAAAATAAGTTGTACAATCCTGTAACAGCATAGGATCGTGTAAAACATTACACAATCGCGCGATCCCCGATGCCGCCTACCATGCTGCTACAGTGCCGTGGCCGTAGCCGTAGCCCGAGCCCGGCTCACCGAGCCGCGATTGGCTGAGTAACGTGGACTGCCGAGAGGAGGGGTGGGAGAGAGGAACAGGGGGAGGGGCTCTCTCTTTGCGTCTGTGTGCCAGTGTGCGTGACCGCTGCACAATTGTGGCCCTAGCGGAGTCTAGCGGCGAACTCTGGAACTACTGATTCTCACCGCGAGACTTGCCTCGCGGCCAAACTGCCTTAATTGGAACTCCTACACTTTTCAACTGATTTTTTAGATTAATTGGTATCGTAGAATATGACTTGGTCTGTAGTTGTTTCTGCCTAAAAATTATCAGAATCGGACTTAATAAAGGCACTATCCATAATTGGTTTTTTTAATTTTTCCACTAAAATAACATTGGGATCGGGTTGAATTGTTCGTGTGCAGCTGTTAATAAAAGTAGTTTTGGGTGCTGTGATCACAATATTGGATTGATTGGATGTAATTGCTTTAGAATTAAACATAAATTTCGTGCAATGACATGTGATATAGTCCAAATTAAATAATTGCATTAAATCATTAAAATCATTGCTCGATTTCGCGCAACATGATAGATTTTACTTAACACTACTTTTGTCAAATGCAGAGCTCTCATTCGTCTATATGGTGAATTTTAATGTGCAACCTAAACGTTTAAGACCTCGTTAAGCAATGGGTTTGAATTTGGGTAAATAATGTAACTCTTTATTATGCTACTAGTAATGTCATAATTGGTGATTGTTGTAACGGTCGTAGATAAAATGTTATAAGTTTAATATTTATATGACAATTTCCAATCATATAATGGCAACTCGCTGAAAAGGAATTGAAGTGAGTTGAATTGCAGGATTTAAGTTCAATTACTAACTTTTTAACCCTTCATAGTCGCTTTTGTAAATCAATAAATGCCTAATCGCAATTGGCATTGGCAACTCTCTCAACCATAACTACATACTATAAACATGTGCAAAACTGTAATTGCTTATTTTAAAATATGTTACTTTTTTTAAACAATTGACATTTTGTTGGTCTACTATTTTTTGCTGCCATAGTTTTCAGTATTTATGACATTTACTACTCGCACTCGTGGCGTGCTCTTTACTTGTCAATTTCCGCCGATAGCACCACCGCGAGTGGAAGCAGTGCACACTGCACAGTGCCGCCATTGGCGCCCCCCTCTCTCCCGCCAAAATGGCGGCGGTTGTCACCTCCGTGTGACCATCAGCTGACTGGACTTGTCTCCTGCATCAGCTGTCACTCGGATCGCGTCCCTTCACCAGAATGTCTAGCTTCTTTGTTCGATATTTGGACTAGTTTTACTAGTTTGAGAAATACGTTAAAAATTTCACATCAGTCTTTTATAAATTTTAAATATGCCTGTTCAATGAGATTCGTGTATGTTTTTCTATCTTATCTATGTCACAATGTCTGTTGTGTACAATGTCTATTTATGTTGTGCCTTATCTAAGTTTTGCAACTGTGTGATTTTAAATAGTGTTTTTTTTTCTCATACGCCAGAGGCATTTTGTTAGGGAAGTTGGTACTAGGTATACATATGCGCTTTTTGGGAAAGCGGTCCAAACCCATCGAATTTTTGTGGCCACCCCGGGAATCGAACCCGTCACCTCTTGAAGTCCAAGACGCTAGCCGTTAGGCTAGCCGCATGTCCAGACGAGTTCCTTAATTTGCATCATTGTATTGCGAAAAATTTCTAGAGTTATATTTTTCTTTTGCTCTTCCTTATATTGATTTGACTCAAATGGGATAAAGTTGTTATTTTTTTGTGTAAAGTATTATACTTTTCTTATGATAATTTAGTAACAATAGAAAAAAATTAAGGAAATCCGTGTTCATTTACAAAACATTTAGTGTATTTAAAGTTGAGTTAAGTCCGTGTCCTTTCCGTGCCCTTTCCTGCTATGTGTAGCCGCAACATAGCAGGTCACATAGCAGGAAAGGGCACGGAAAGGACACGGACAGGACATTCGCCGTGTCGGATGGATCGCCAGACGAGCATTCATCCGCCACTGTCGTGTCCTGTCCGTATCCCGTCCTGGTATGTGTAGCCACCCTTCCGACACTATCAGAAAATTCTGACGGTAGCTCTGTGTAGGGAGTGTGGCGGCCGGCGGGATGAGCAGACATGTCCTGTTCTTATCCCGATATGTGTAGCCACCCCATCAGGATTTTGTCCGTGTCCTTTTCATTTCCTTTCCGTATCCTTTCCTGCTATGTGTAGCCGTACCTTTATGCAGTTAAACGCAAATTCAACCACCAAACAAAATTATTCTTAAATTATACCAACTGCACCTAAAATGTTTTGTTATAAAATATTTCTAAACAAAATTTTAAAAGCTATTTATAGGCCTACCACTAATGATTATTATGTCACTTTTACACTTTTACGACACCAATTTTTGTAATATACCAGTTTTGAACCCCAGGTCGCTGATACTTTCATTAATTTAATTCCCTGCCTCTTACCCACCTCTGAACAGTATTATGGGCCCCCATTATCTGCTAATTGCACCCTCTGAGGTTGTAATTTTTAAAACACACGCCTCGCGGTTCTTAACGCAAAACTCACGAAAAGGCGCAAACCGATAATTTAGCGGCGCTTTCCAGCGTTGTGGGCGCAGAACGTGCAATCAGGGGCGCTTTCACTGCGGCTGCGCGGTGCATCGCAAGATGGCGACTGATAACGCTGCATCCAGGCTGAACGTGGCGATAGCGGCGCAACTGATAACAGGTTGGGAATCCCATAATGGAAACTCGGCGACCACTCCGGGGTTAATAGTGCACTTAATTTTTCTAATGTGTACATCATGGGAGGCATCAAATTTCTAATTCAAGAATACGGGTATGTTATGATGTATAGCTTAAAGGTAAAAATTATTTAAATAAATTTAAAATGATATCAAAGAGATTTAACGTTTTATTAGTGTTATTTAGTGTAATTAAAATTCGTTGAAGTACGGTTTTAAATTGAGAAGAAGGTATGATGAATATCTTTAGATAAACTGTAGGCTATCACTGATATTAGCCTGAATTAATTAATTATTTATTACTTGCACTTTATTTTATACGTTGTGTATTATTAAAAGGTTTAACCGCGCTTGGTTTTATGTTCAAGATTAACGAACGTTGTATTTATTATTGAGCACTCTTGTGTTCTTACAACATAACCTTTAATTGACTATGAATATCAAACAGTTAAATGACTGTTAGTATTCTGACAAATGCAGTACATTTTTAGGTTAAGTTTTCAAGCTGACTGAGACAAAGTTGGACTATAACATTTAACCAAATCAATATCACACCATCTAATTATTGTCTGTACAATAAATAACTTCTAAATACTAAATTATTTTATGATTGATTAAGACAGTGGGTATTTCGTCTCATGTTTGTACGGGTTTAATTTTTATAGCATACATTAGAAACAGTATTTCACATAAGAAAAATAGCAGACAGACTGGCATTTTTATGTTATAACCCTAGGATGAAAAAATAAATCAAAGGTTTCATATTACTGTACCTTATATAGGTATGTAGTACCTGGGTATGTAGTAACTAAATAGTCATAATCACCAGTACAAATTAATGTATAGAAAACTTATAAATTTTTTTGTATCTTTAGGTGTAGTTCATTTACTGGCAACAATCTAATAAACCACATGTTTATACACTGGAGCACGTGGTTCGTGCTTTCATAGTTTAGTTAGCTGTTTTCAGCAACTCGTTTGTTTTTATTTTTAACTCCTTAAGACCAATGTTAAATTTTTCTTAATTTCAATTCAAGATTAAAAGAAAATACGATTTTCATAACATATATGAATTAATATAAATATTATATTAATTCCAGAACTGAATTATTTGCAAAGTCCAACTTAAGTTTGATTGTTTACTACAATTATTTATACATTATTGTTTCGTTTTTTCAGGAGTAGGATAAAAATAAAATTTTCACATATTATAGTCTTTACAAATTGAATCTGTCTGTGTAACATGTTAATCGCAATTTTCATCACTATTATGGGAAGTGTTTTTCTGCGTCCAATCGCCTTTTACGAGCTCGGAAAATTACGGTTAAGCACAGGAAAGCTATTTTAGTTAGAGGGATGAACAAAATTGTTCATCGTAATGAAAATATATAAAATAATGAATAATTTTAATTAAAAAAAAACTACAAATTTTAGTTGCTGTTTACGTTTAATAGTTAACTACTCTATGTCTTACGTCTGAAATCAAATATTCTTTTTTAAAAAAACGTTTATATGTAAGTCAAATGAATGAATTGTAAAAAAATGTTCAATTAAAATGTAGGCAGCAAGTCTTTTTGTTCTTGTAATTGTTGTCCTTCAAGAATCCAGAATCAAGAACTTTATTGACTATATAAAACATTTACATGCCATCAGTTTCGTCAAATGAATACAATATAATATTACATTTTTAATAGATTAAGATATAAAATTCCCCTGTGCTGCATATAGGGTTTTCAATGAAAAAGTGTTTAACCCTGAGTTTGAAAACATTGATAGGCAAATTCTTTACTGCACCCGGAAGGACACTGTACAGTTTTAGAGCAGTTACCTAAAGAGTTTTGAGTTCTAGAAAACCTATTAAACCTAATGAAAACAACTTTGGTCCCTTGTCTAGTGCAATGAGTGTGGAGATTTTTATTCAGCAAAAACTTGTCGATGTTACATTTTACATACAGCAAACATTACAGAACATATAAAGCAGAGGTAAAGTGAGGAGTCTCAACTGAATAAATAGAGGTTTGCAGTGAATACTGGTCCCAGCTCTACACATGATACGTACTGCCTTCTTTTGAAGGATTAATAATTTACTAGAAGAGGAATGATTTTCCAAGAGAATGGTTCCATATGACATATGACCAAAAATGTGTGCATGGTATACAGTAACAAGAACATTCACTGAAACACTAAGACTGAGAACCCTAAGCATGAAAATGCCTCTACAAACCTTATTTACAAGAGAGTTTATGTGAGTTTACCAACCCAGACCAAGTTCAAGATAAATCTTAAAAAATTTTACACTATCAAAAAGTGCAGTATCATGTGCAGTTTTCAATAGACTTGAAGTGAAAAAATTTCAACAGTTTTTTTTATCAATTTTAGTTTGAAATAACCACACCTTTTGAGGTTAGCCCACGACAAAAAATATGTCTTTTCTGTGTACTTCTATAACGCTACAATAAACGCCAACTTAGCGGACTAATTACAGGCCAGAAAATGAATCTTTTGCCTATGGTATGATGAAAAATGTTTTCTTTACCAGTAGATCTGCAGCCCATACATCTTAAAACCCCCTTGACGCCACCCCCAGCCTCGACCGGCCCCGGTGCCCGGGTACTCCTCCACCTTTGTACCACCTCCTAGGTGGGCCCAGGCGTGTTATCTCGGCAGCTGCCGTGCCCGTTGTGAAGACGTCACGGGTGTTACAGGCTCCGGTGGTCCGAATTTGGCACGGACCGTCCACATGTTGACAGCAATAATGCCACCATTCAGCCATTCACCTGGTTGATGCGATTCTTGCTTTCTTGGCCGCGATGCAACAGTCGGCTGCAGGGGGGTCCAGGGGCTTACGTCTGCTCAATTGAGTAGGCCTATCTGGGGCAGGATTTAATTTGTAAGTGCTATACCCAATTGACCGGTTCTTTTTTATTCACTGAAATAAAATAGGAATTTGGTTTTATACTTCTTACTAGAGATCTCAATGGTACAAAGGTAAAGCCATAAGTATAATTTTGCTCAATAAATTCTCTGTTTTGAGTCTTTCAATTGAGTCAGTTTTACCAGAATTTTGCTAATCCAACAGTAGTACTCTTGGAGTTCGGTTCGTGAGACCAATAGATCGAATCCCACGATACTGCAATATCAAACCACTGTTCTGTTTGAATTCAAACCGGCTGACTGCTTACTCTTAATGCGTTTTTTTAAATACTATATGCATATTTCTTTACAATTGTGTATACCAAGCAAATCAAATTAGAAATCATGTTAACGTTGTTCTCATAGAATAAATTCGTAACAATGGAAAATAATGCTGTGTTACTTATTAGCAAATACTGCAATAAATTATACATAGGCCTACCGTAAATAATAAATTACACTGATTTTTTTATATTGTAGTTCCTCATTGTATATCAATCAATTGCACCTCAAAAGTCACCTAGGCCTATACTTTATCGCTGGCGGGACGCGATACCTTCCTGGAATTTTATCTGCGATACTTGAGCGATAGTATCGCGGCGGGAACAGGTGCTTCCACACCAGAGCGGGAAAAGAGACTCGCGGGAAGCCAGTAGCCAGTACACCTCAGGCGAGCGTAGGGTGCGGTGACTGTGTGACTCTCTAAATATTTAGTTAGTTTTTGTATAGTGTACTTACCAGTGTACTTATAGTGTGTTAACTTACCATGACATCGTCCGATTAGAAGAATCGTTGCTGTTACTAGCCGTGCTAGAAGACGAAAGACAGAGAAAAATGTGGATACACGACATAAATAAAGAACGGCTGCAATTTGGCGAGTACCATACGCTAATGCCCCAGTTACGCAAAGATGACAAAAGATTCTACATATACTTTAGAATGGATCAGGAATGTTTTGACGAGTTGCTGAGTTTGATTGCTGACATTATTGAAAAGGAAAATACCCACTTCCGTGAAGCTATTGGTGCCGAAGAACGGCTAGCAATTACTTTGGTTGATAGCACAAGCAGGCAAAACTGAGTAGTTCATAGTTTGGCCGCATGGTATCGCGGCGATAAAGCGCTGCGAATGGTGCATGCAGCGTTACCGCGATACCATCGCTACGGTATCGCGATCGCCTCAGTATCGCGTATCGCAGTTCGCTCTGGTGTGTGCGGCTCCATAAGACAACATGGTATCGCACGACCCACTGGTATCACACGCGAATTTCCAAGAAAAAGTATCGCGCCCGCTCTGGTATCGCACGGAGTATCGCTCCGGTCTGTGCAGGCCTTAAACATAAAAGGTTTCAAACCTAAAAAGCTAGCGAAAAAGAACCATGAGCTGAAAGTTACGTTTTCTCCATACAGATTAAATTTTGTTGCTTTGTTATAAAGTACAAAAACTGTATTACTATAGTAAAAGCACCTAAATTCAAGTTGCTGGTGTTTTGTGAACGTTTGATTCAGACTTCTCAAACGTTACTACTATACTAGCCGCTAAAAGTGCGACTAATGTCTACACCTAAATAGTTTTGAATCGGGTTTTTGTAGCAGCAACCTCTTCAAATAAGACATGCCCAATCCAGCCATCTGATAAATTGACTTTTCCACGTCAACTATTCGATCTCCCCATTAGCCGGAGCTAACGGCTGAAAAACAATCGATTGTAGCGTGGAAGCGCGCGTTTCGATATGACTAATGCTACACTGAACAGTCATGCGATCAAGGCAAACAATGGCTTGCGACCTACATATAACTGGGGTGCAAAACCGACCCCTGAGGGTCCCCTTTGTAATGCATACCCCACCCAGTGGGGCTGTTTACCGGAAGCCATTTTGTCTGGGAACTGGTGGAGTATTTGTTATTGACATGACATCCATCACTGGCAAACAGCAAAGGGCTCCTTTGATGCCGTGTGGGGGGGGGGGGGTAATGAAGCTTAATGATAGATTTTTGGGTAATGGGGTGACAACCCCCTCCACCCGTCCTTTACGGTTCATGCAGATGCATTGCAAGGGTGATACATCACAAGGCTGAGTCATGAAGACCATATTTCAAACTAAATACCCGTCATCGGTGTAGGGAGAAGTATGAAGAAGGATGGTTCTTATAGAATATCTTCAGTTGAGGAAAGCGATTTCACAATGTCATTTATAACAATATTTTTTCGCAAACAATTTCATTTTTATAAAAAAAATACCCCCAACGTAGCAGACCTGCGTACTCAGCGAATTTCCAAAGAATTATTATTTCAACATCAAAGAACTTTGTGGCTATCTTATATAATTAATAATCTTTACAAGGAAATATAGTATATTTCATATCATTATATTCTGGGTAAATTATTTTTATTTAATAATTTATATATTAATATTTAGATTGCAATAAATGACTTTTTTTAATAGTAATAAAAGTGCATATCCAAAGCTTCCATGCAAAAGGAATTATTTGTTTACAAATAACAAAACATAAACATTTCAAATTTGACAAATATGCAGAAGACAGCTGATCAGCTGATTAGCAACAGATACCTTATTATCTCCATCTCTCTTGCTCCCATTATACACTTATTTTCCATGAGAATACCATGGGATTTAGCATGTAGGTTTGCTGCCATGTGGGTTTTTTATCAAATCTTAATTACTCACCACCTAGTGAAGGTTCATAAAATTTTTTATTAAAATATGTTGATAAATAAGCGATATATAACTTTTTAAAGGTTTACCCATAAGAATAACATGGGAAACTTGATTTGAATTTTCTCCATAACCAGTTAAGCTATTTTAATGATTCAAAATACTAAATTGTTTGTTTTTTAAGCTCTTTTGAATGGTTTTAGTTAAAATTCATGAATTTTGAAAATTGAGGTCCAAAAATGCCAAAAACCCAATTTTGACCCCTTTGAAACCCCATAAAACCCCGTTCCCATAACCCGACAACGCTGGTTCGCGAACTCATGAAAATAGATCTGGTCTTACACCTTCATACCAAATTTGATGAAAATCGGAGGTCCGCTTCAAAAGTTATTGGTACCACGGACACACATATATATATATATATATATATATATATATATATATATATATATATATATATATATATATATATATATATATATACATATATATGAAAATGAACGAACGGTGTTTTTGGCTTCTGGGGACCTCAAAATGAAAAAGTAAAGTGGTCCCGGGCTTAGGTCTTACCATGGCTACTACCGTAATAGCGTATTCCCTATAGGGAAATTCGCTAAAAAAAAAAAAAAAAAAAAAAAAACTGTGCAGATTGAGGCCTGGAAATTTTGTCTGAATGTCTGGTTTCTCTGACTCAAAGCTGATGTTACTCCTCCTTGAAAGATCATAATATTCTTATTTGTAGAACCATTATACTGCTACTTAAAAAAGTATCTAAAGCTAGGTTTTACACGTGAGAGTTTTTCACTCTCAGAGAGTTTCGTGCTCTCAGGAGGTACTCGCAGAGGTTTACACAACCAGCGATTTGTCGAAGATAGTTAGGCCTAATCCCAGACAGTTTTCTGCGAGTACTATCAACAACTGTCTGAGATTTTTATGAGAGTAACTAACTCTCTGAGAGTGAAGAACTCTCACGTGTAAACCTAGCTTAAAAGTATCTAACTAGGTAACTGAATATACAAGAAATACTTATCAAAAACAACAAAATCGTAAACATATTCAAGATCAAGCACAGTTAACACAGGTAATTCCTGTTTCTCTATTCTCCTAAATTTAGGGGTCTTTTCATTGGGAACTGCAATTTCAAATCCTTCATCGTCGCGTCGGTGGCCCACAGTGAATCCAGCGTTCGCTCTCAGCTCGGCCGAGTTCCGGTAACAACACTTTCCACCAACACGAGTTCCTCGTACGGTGGCCACGTGGGTACGTTCGCAGAAGCGTTGGTAACGCTGGTGGTGACGCAGGCCCGGCGGCCACCCCTGATCTTTCGTCACAGCTACGGCCGTAACACGCGCATTGTCACCGTACAGCCGGCCGCGCCGCCGCGCCGCGCCGAGCTGCAAATACATAATGCAACGGGGGAGATTTCAATTAAAACGACAGCTGCGCTAAATACGATCTGACGGTGGTGTCAAAAATTCGACCTTCCCTGTGAGAACTGCCTTGATCGGCGAGGTGGAAGTGTTTAAAAGTTAAAAGGGGCAATCACTTGTCAAAGTCATTTTTTGTAGATGGACCTTACGTGGAAAACATCAGGTTTCGGTGATTTTTCAATCATATAAATTAATTTTTGAGAATCCTTGGGTGATGTGAAACTGTTACCTTTCCTAACTTCAAAAGATTTATTGAAAACGCAGCCATGGTGATGAACTCATTTTAAAATCCAATACTAGTAAAGGTTTCCTATATAAGTGAAGGCGTTGATACACTTCTCAACTTCTGTTTTATATTTTGATTTGCTTAGGTTTAGGAAATAAAAGTATAAGGTATGTATGATAAAAATTAAAATTTTTTATGTTTATTCTGACAAATATACTTGTAAACAATGTTATTAATTATTAAACATTCTATTGTATGTAAAATTGTCTTTAATAACTTTATCCTACAGTATTTATTTTTAGGTGTTGAAACCAATAGTTAAATGGTTTCTGGCGGGTATTTTTTATTATCTCATCCTTGTACAAAAACTAAAGAAATTTTCAGATTGTATGAACCGTTATTTTCCAATGGCTGCAGATCTATTTGAAATCACATTACATGGAAACAAATAAGCGTGAAGTCACTTTTAAATCTATTAACAAACCAAGTGAAAGGACTGAGTCATAGCAATGATTCCGTAACAGGAGACAATTACTTCCTTATCACTTGTGCAATATTGCTGGCATTCTAACACTCCCGATTTTGTAGTGGTTTCTACATATTCCAAAAGTTCATCTTTTAATATAAGTGAGTTTTCAGTTGATTAAATTGACACAGGTAATGATTTATTATTTTGCTGAATAAAGGTATAAGGTCTATATGATTTTAAAATGTCATTTTAAATGTTTTGTGTGATAAGCAATACTTATCATGTATTGTTACATATACCATAAAAATGAATATACCATAAATATAACCAAATATAACATAAAAATGATTTCATGAGCTAACACACATGAAATAATAATTGGTGGTATTTTCTCCTGTACCAGTCAGTCATATTACGAAGTTTGGTGACGAACTTTAAAGACACTGCAACAGATTTATATAACTCATATGTTTGTATACTAGTTGCTGTAAACTACTTCTAGTTGTACTAATAGTTGTAAACTACTAATATACAGCAAACATTTCAGTAAAATTCTATTTTTAATTTCAGACCTACATTCGGATAACAATGTACATCTAACGGCGAATATACAGTATTACAAGAGATTTTAAAAAGTAACCCTAACCAAGGTTAATCTTGTAATAGCTTGAACAGTAAAATTAATCTGTAAAATTTCCTAATAATAATTTTCCAGAGTAAAGAAGCGTCAAATGCGTGAAACGTGGGCGCCAAATAGGCTTGGGATGAGCGGGCGAGCGGCGGAGCGGTTGGTCCGGGACACGGCGTACTCTGGGTCGGATGTATTCTGCATAGAGCGAATCGATTGACTTGCCTCTCCAACCGGCACCGCGCCCGCCGCCACGGTCAAAAAACTAGCGATACAAACCTCAAACTTGGTCCATTTCTCATGTTATAACTACTTTCATTTCCTTTGGCTCGAAATTATGTTGTGAACTTAAATTTATATTTCTATAAACTTAACTTTGTAATATTAAAGTGTTTTTGAAAGCCGTCCGATTTGATCTTTTGCATTAAGATGGAGTTCATAGTTCATGTTCATTTACAAATTGAAAGTCATACCTATTATAAGTAAGATATAAGTACTTTGGCCTAAAATATAAAATTATGTCATTTCCTTCCCCTAAGGTGTCTTCCTGATTGCAGTCAGTCCAGATTGCGGTCAAGTCTAGTTTTATGAGGGATGATCGAGGTTCTGGTGGTGAAAGGTGTCCAGATTGCTGTCACATCTTGAGAGACCCCTTCGTCGCGTTCTTTGATTACCTAGTTACTTACATAACAGAATAATTTGACCATAATCACAAATCAAGTCTAGTTATATTTAGAGCATCAAGGATTCGAAAATATGGTATATTTTGCTGATTCATATTCTCATGTTCGTAGTTGTCTACACAAGGCACTTTGTATATTATCGGATAGATTTTTCTAACTCACAAATAAAGTCTAATAATATTATAAATGGTTATTTAATTTTAAAAGTACAAGCGAGATAAAAAAACCATAACACAGTTAACATATGACGTATGAGACAAAAATGTAAAATTGTTCGTTTTCGTGGGACTGAAGTATAGACATATTTTTTTCAACATTTTTTATAACAAATTCGTTTAAAAAATGTGACGAAAAGCAAGAATTTGATGCAACTTTTTATTATTTTTTTTATATTTATTCATAACTAGCTGTTGCAAGTCATGGCTTCGCCCGTGATTGAACTTATTTTGTAGCTATTAAATCTCTTATAAGAGTAAAAAACAACTTCTTCCTCAAGAATTATATTGAAAAAATTCAAGCAATAAGAGTAGAGCCCTGAAAGAGTATTGAAAACCCTTTCTTAGTGATCACCTATACGAGTGAAAAAGAACGACCACATAAAAAAATTTTGTTTGAATTTGAAAATGTAAAAAATATACATTTTAACCCCCTCAGGCCAAATATTCTTCATTGTGAAGTCCTAAAGAATATAAAAACTATATTTGCAAAACCTTTCCTTAGTGAGTAGGCCTACCTATAAGCAAAGAGGAACAAACGCCGTATAGGATCTATGGTAATTTTGAGCTTCTGGGTTGGGTGAAGCCCCAACAACATTGCAAAGCCGTTAGCAGAAACTGGCAACTATTAGTGAGAACCTCATTGAGCACCAAAGAGTCCGCATTAGCAAAGAGGGACGTCCATGTAAAAATTCAACCCTGTGGGCCCTAGGGTAATTTTGAACACACGTGGGGCGGAGCCCTAAAGAACTTCAACTCTATATTTGCAAAACAGTTTCTTAGTGAGCACCTATGAGCAAAAAGAAGCATCCATGTCAAATTTCAAAAAATTTATGCCCTAGAGTATTTTTTCAATCCAGTGGGGCGGAGCCCTAAAGGGCTTCAGAGACTATATTTGCAAAACCGTTTCTTAGTGAGCACCCATGAGCAAAGAGGATCGTCCATGAAAATTTCAACCTCATAGGCCACACAATAATTTTAAAGCCCGGTTGGGCGGAGCCCTGAAGGAATTTTCTAAAAGTGTTTCTAAGTGAGCACCTATGGGCAAAGTGGATCTTTCATTCCAAATGTCAATCCGTTGGGTCATCTGGGTTTTCAGATTCGTTGTTTCCTATATTAATAAAAAAATTGGCGATAAGAATAACTTTAGATCAAAATTAAAATCCTGTGCAGCAGAGCCTTGATGAAGTTTTGAAAAACTGTTTCTTATGAGACCTGCTGTTTGCGTCAGAGCCTCTGCCTCACTCGTTGTGCTACTCATTATATATGGGGCCCAAAAATGCGACCGCAATCTTAACGAATGCCATTCGATTAGCCCACGACATTTTTTTGTGGTGACCGCAATCTGGACGATTTTACCCCTGACCGCAATCTGGACTGACCACAATCAGGACACAATCTTTCCTAAAACCCTCCTCAAGACCAATGGTATATTTATGAATCTCAACCTCTGGCATAGCTGGGGAAAATGGGCACATCGAAATCGAGCCATTCCTTCTGGTCCTTTCCGGGGGCTGTAAAATGTCCCACTTCCACCTTGTCAATTCCAGCCAGTTGCAGTAAGGCATGTTTATTGTGTATCCAGACAGACATATTTACCTGAGTAGGATTCGTTGTTGTCAGTATAAAACCATAAAATGTTGTACCAAGGAAAATTTCAATTCTCTCGATTGCTGTTGAACCGGATTATGGCTAACTTTGAAATGAAATGAAATAAAAAATGTCTTTATTATGGAGGTGAAGTTAGGACTAACAAGTCCGCTCTACCACTTAACCTCTAAAATCATTCCACAGCACAATAATCATAATTAACATATCATAACCCTAATCAAATCAAACTTTGATCCATCAGAAAGAACACGTCGGTCGCATTAAAACTAAGTGCTACGATAATCTGTCAGGCAATCCGTGAATGCAATAACAATACAGTACCAACATAGACAATCTCTACTTGAGCCACACTTGATGTGATCATATGATATAGTAAATTTAAAGGTGAAGAAGGTTGTCGTGGGGTGCTGTCTCCCCTATTTCTCTTGTGAATGTTGGGAGCAGTTGCAATAGTTGGGAGGGTTTTTCTCGATATAGGTTGGGGCCTCAATCTGAGAGGGTGGTACATATGGAACAGGTTAATAATTGGTATGTCATTCTTACTCCAGTGTGCCTCTGCTTTGTCTTCTGCCTTGTTGTCATTGCAATATTCTGCTCCTGCGCGAGCAGGGGGGTGAGTGCAGGTACCTGTCATGCACGCTGGTACCCTACCGAACACCACACTCGCAAAGAGCCGCAGTCGGTGTGAAACTATGCAGTCTTGGTTTAGACCACGAAGGCCTTTGGCTATACCCATCCCTGCAATAGCCGTATGATTGGAAGGGCACAGACAGGCACAACGTCTTTTTGATAATACATATTTTGTTAAAATTGTTTTCGTTGTTTCAGCACATAACCTTCAGCCAAAGTTGATAATTCTGAAGTTAAGAATATATGGTAGCCTGAGAGTACAAGCATTATAGAAGCTTATCATAAAGTCCGATGAAGTGTTGCAGACCTCTCTCAGTGTTGTGGATCCTCTTGCAGCGTGTCCTGCAGATTTTTTTTATCTTCCGAACACTCTTCTAGGGGTTCCACAAAGTCTGAAACACTAAGCAGAAGTTTCCGTAAAGCTTCTCTCTAAGCTTCAACCCAGCAGGTTCAATCAGTAGCCCCACCAATAAACTACGATCTAAAACTTCAGTGTTACCAACTCAGCCCAAGGTTTTGCCCTGTGGCTGTTTCCTCTAAGCGTTAGCAGTACTTTCTCTCAAACAATGATTTATTTTAGGAGCTAAGGTTATCTGATCGTTAGACACTGGATTATTAATACTGTAGTGCAAAACATTTTTGAACAACAACTAATTCAAAGTGCTGCTTTAGTTTAGAGAAATCATCCAAAAGTGAATCGTTTCCATGGAAAACAATTACAGAATTAATGATTGTTGAGTAATACATTTTTACAGCTTTACCCCCTAGAGAATAGATAAAAGGACTTAGAAAAATTATTTGAGCGAACCTCGGTTCCCCGATAATGCTACAAAATACGTACCAATTCAGCAAGTACCAACACGTTTAAATATGAAATTCGAAATGTTTCTTAACTACACTACAATATTATTTAGCCGTAGAGTGTATCGGCAGGTTATACAAGTGACAGGGTGCCCACCATTATGTTAGCATTTCTCGGCTAAGGAGCGTCGAACCCCCATGCAGTCCGGCAAGAACCGTACAGAAGGATTCTCCTCAGGACGAATCGATTGTACCAGCTCGGCGGCCCTAGCTAATCCTTACTCGTAAGCGTGTCTCCGATGCAGCGCTTATGTCACGGTTTCAGCTTCAATATTTTCATTTCTTTGTTGTTAATCTACTATTTCTATTAAAATCAGCAAGGAAAGATTAATGCAATAAAAATTAGGTTTAACAATGAAATCAAAAAGGATAGAATCGAAAATATTTTTACTAGAAAAATATTATCAGAAGGAGATTACATTACAAAAGATTACTATGTAAAAACCCTCTAAATAAAGCATATGAATGCACATTTATTAATTAAATAAGGAGTGTACAAAATAAATGCATATTAGAACGTTTGAACGTTCTTATTAAATGAGTTCTGAGCATGCGCTATATGATTTTGTTTTTCACTTACTATTTTATTCATGAACTCATTTAGATCACAGTCATAAAAGAAAGACAAACTAACCGACGAATTATTGGGTTGTCAAGAATTTTAAAATTTGTCCAAGCAATTATTTTAGGATTTACAAAAATCCAAAATTAATCTGTTTCAATTTTTTAGTTCTTGATTTAAACAAAACACTATTGGAAACATATTGAGTCTATTTCTATACTTAAAATTGTTTTATATGGAAGATTTAATAAATTTATGTGATGATTTTTAAATAGGCTAACTATATCTAGTATAGGCCTACACACACCAAGTATGGTACGACTATATTTCTTTCAAACATAAAAAGTAAAAGTTTAAAAAACATTGCTATTATAAATAAAGTACATATGAATGAACTTGAATGAATCTCCCATGAACGTACGTTTTTTAAAGACACAACATGATGGTAACTTTTTCATTCGACAAGTAAATTTAAACGTTAAGTAACACAATTTTGTTTCACTCATAATATTAGTCTTTTGCATAGAAACAATAATATTATTTTACATTGCTTTACTGTATACATCGCCGGTCCGGTTAACACAGTTTTTATTTTCATCGTGGAATAGCCTCTGGATCACCTAATATCAATCAAAAGGTTTAAATTACCTGGATTGTCGCCAAGTGATCCTGTTAAATGGTTGTAACTACCATTGGTTTCGAACCTCAATAAGGGTTCATTTTCAGTTTTTATACCCCTGATATTTTTTGCCAAGAGCTAAATCACTAATACTAATAACCGTTGTAGTTTGCCACAAAAGAGCGCTAATAATCAGCTGTTTCGGGGTTCCGTGTATTTTACGCGGTCATAAATCAAGTCGCCAAAAAGCCGGCTCGGGGCGATACCAGGGGATGGGGATGGGGGCAACTCCAAAATGTCGAGCAGCTGCTGATTTCAGAGTCAACCCCGACGCGAATCTACGCCATTGTCGTCAGAAATATGGCGGACAGATGGCTAAAGGGCTTAACTAGTTTTTGGAATATCTATCTGACTTTGAGCTAGGTTTTATATCTTTTGCCCTTTAACAAAAAATTTTCAAAAATCAGTGGGCAAGTTTTTTTGTGGAGGATGACATAAAAACTTTAATTTTCTATCGGCTATGACCATAAAAAGCTCAAGGCTATTTCAGAATTTTATTTGTGAGAAAGATTGGAAAGATTATATCCTCTCTTACTCAAATTTAATGGAAAATTGTTCCTTTGTTACTAACTAAGATGATCTGAGGTTAAATTTCAGCTTTCGTCAAAGAAAACAATTAAAAGCGAACAATAAGTAACATTAATGTTCGGGTCTTCCACCCACATGTTCATTTTATGTTTCAGAATCATTGTTGGACGTATAAGTATGACAGATACTAAGGTTTTAAATATGTTTTACATACTGTGAACACTATGTCGATTCTTTCTTCAATAGATTGAAAGTAGTTTTTAATTTTAAATCCTAATACGTAATTTTATGATTGGTGTAATAAAAACACGGAAACTGCTAACACCATAAAACTAAAACTAACCGATTATAACATTTATTTTGCCTAATCAATAATGTCAAATAAATTAAACGTCTTCCTTCGGAATCGTAGTTTTTCCAACGAAGTAGTGAAATGTTTTGTAAATAATGACATTCAAAACCGGTTACATAAAGGGGTAACTCCAATAACCCTTCTTGAAATCATTCTCTACCAACCTAAAGTGTTTTCCGGATCAAATCATTTCTGCCATAACCCTCCCCAGCCCCGCCCCGCCCCCCGCTGTGTCGCCCGAGAGGACGTCACCTCCCTTTGAGCGGCGGCCGCTCACGTCAACACTCGCCGCTTCAAAGCTGCCGAGCGCGGCGGCGGCCGGTGTGGTCCTGGAGTTATGTTTCCGAACTCATTCAAAAGGTGTAAAACCTCAAAAGGCGGTAAGAATGCCATTGAGCCAGTCTATTAGTAGGGGGCGGGGCGGCCGCCGGAGCTTTGTACCCACATATATTACCCTCCCTCTTTCAGCGCCGCCGACGATTGTCTCCCAGTTTTGGTATTCCAAACAGAGCCCGTGCGCGACAAAGAGCGACGCGTCCCGTAATCACTCATTACCCACATTTTTGACTCCCCCGCAGGATGCCGCCGCGGGTTTGAATTTTAAACTAATCAGCTTCTGTTTAGCCGAGTGAAGGTGTGTGGAGTAATCGAATTAGGGGGGTTTGTTCGGCAGTACAACAAGTAAGAAAGAGTATTAAGGTTCGAAGTAGTAGTAACTAGTAAGGGTTTAAGGGTTGACTAAGAGATATGTTTTCAAATTGGGTAATTTTATATCTCACCAGGTATCTTAAAATTTTTTTGGATAACGATAACATTTTATTAATTTAGTTGTTTTTAAATAATTTAAGTTGTCTCCGGAGTTTCTTACAACTAGTGGTAAACTTACCTACTCAGCAAAACCACCTTTGCTTTCAATAGATCAAAGAAATATTTTTATTTTGAAAGGGACCCTTTTCAACTACACAATTCATAATACGAAAACTCATCAAACTTGGTATTAACGTCTTCAGATGTCAAACTTATTTTTCTTGACTTTATACACACGTTTACACCAAACTTGGTGAGGTTTTAAGATTAAAAAAGAGGTGTCAAGGCTTTAGCAGGTACAGTTACAAAATTTATGTTGTTCACAGTAAAAACACATGATTAAATAACAAAAGCTACAGGTTTTCCATAACATTTGAAAAATATCCCCATAAAACTGGTATACACTAGGCTGCAGTAATTCAACGTGATAAACAAATGCAGTTGTAACTCTTTACAAAGCTATCACTAACATATCCGTTATCAGTATGAGTAGGCCTAACCCGTGCATGAGTGATATGAGTATAAGTTACTGCCTGTGCAAGATCTTGCATACTATATAACTACACTAAGTCGATTCAGTGAAGTATGGGAAATATTTTAGTTTGTTTACTTGTACTACAATGAAAATTACCAATATGATATTACACGATGCAATTTTTCTATATTGCATATAAATCAAATAACTTACTATGTATTTTATGGTTAGGCCTACGTACTTTTTGTTTATTAGTAGTCTACTAATGGAAAATAAGTGGATGAACAAGAGAATCCTCATACACAAGTGTAGGTACGGTATCTCACTGTATTAATAAAATCCTTCTAGTGGCTTGTAGGGGCAAAGGCCCCTAAAAATCTACATGGTGCTGCTATCTCCAAAAGTAAGTTTCAATTCATCACCTCCTTGCATAGTTAATGTAATTCTTCTCAAGCTATACTGTGAATTTACACTCTTGAATTTTCTTATAAAATATTACCTTAATCTTAAAAGAACTTATTGGTGGTATCAAATCAGCAGTGAAGCAATAATTTTCCTTGTATTACGTACAGCAGTCTATTTTGTGGAAAAATGAAAATTCATTACACTACTAAACTGCCGGACGCAATAAATATGGTTTTAACCTTAACCATGTACGTGATGAGTTCGTAAGTCAATTAAATAAAATACTTCAATACAACATGACAAAATGGTTATTAGCCTATTTATACAGTACACCACTGTATTCTGAACCCCTGTGCCTCCATGTCCCTGTGCCCCCTCCCCAGCCCCTCGTGTTCCCCATGCCTCCCCCATGTCCCTTGTTTCCCCGCATGACCAGTACTTAGTACCCCCATATGAGCCAGGGATCCGCGTGCCTCCCATGCCCTCGCAACACCGGTACCACCTCGTGCCCCTCCCTCCACTATGCTCCTGTGCTCCCATGTCTGCCGTTCTTCCCCATGCCCCCTATGTCCAGCAAGCCTTTTCCATGTCTCACCCGTGCCCCCTGTCTAACTACCCATGTGACAACAAATTCCCTCATGCCCCTGGTACCTTCCCATGCCCCCACCCCCTCACCACCAAGCTCCTGTTCCCTCCATGCTCTCGTACCCCATGCCCGTGATTCCACTCTGTCCCCCATCCTCCCTGTGTTCTTCCCTGTGTCCTCATGCTACCAAAGGTTCTCTTGTCCATTGTACCCTTCCGTGCCAACGCGCACCCTTACCTCCCCTTGGCCCCCGTTTCCCCCATGCCCCAGTGCCACCATGCCCGCCGTTCTTCCCAGTGCCCCTATGTCTCCCATGCCTCCCCCATGTCCCCTTTTGATCCCAAGCCTCCCCAGTCCAACTACCCTTGTGCCACAAAAGCCCTTCGTGCCCCTGGTACCCTCCCACACCCCTCGCCCCACCAAGTCCCATACACCCGTACCCCTATGCCCCGTGTCTCCTCTGGCCCCCACTCTCCGGTGCCCCCATGCCCGCCGTTTTTCGATGTACCTCCATGCCCCCCAAGCCCAACTACCCCTATACCACCAAAGCTCATCTTGCCCCTTGTACCCTCCCATGCTCCCGCGCCCCCTTCTCCCATATCCCCTTGGCCCCCGTTTCCCCCATACTACTGTACCCCCATGACCGCCGTTCCTCCCCGAGCTCCCTTACCCCTATCCTCCATGCCTCCCCCATTCTTCCAAGTACCCCCATGCCCTTTATATCCACCCATGCCCCAACATTCCCCCAATGTACATGTACCCCCATGCCTCCTACCCCCCGTTCCATCGACGTCCCTCGTGCTATGATTGTAGTACGTTTTGTCTGTGTGTTCAATGAAAACATTGAACACATATATTGTTTGTTTTCGCACACTGTCATTTACATGAATAGGGCCTAGCTCCCCGTCTGTATTGGTTGTTTCCATACTACCTACGTAAAGAAAGAAGTAGAGAATGAATAAAACAAAATATTCCTCAAGCAGAGGTTATTCAATGTTTGTAGTTTACAATATACAGTCAAAAATAAACAAACACATTAGTAAAACGATTTAACTCTAACCACTAAATATAGCCAAAAAGTAAAACAGTAACATAATAACTAAACGTCATTCACTGAGTAAAGATATTAACTATTATACTAACTGTATCAAGGTTAAGCATCTTTTAATTGTGGTCTATTCAACATACAAAATCATTTTAGTCCACAGTCCTGATTATATACTAAATGTCATAGATGTGGCCACGAAGAAGAAATACACTGTGGATTCCTAATTTTTCCATGAGTATTGGGGTTTTCCTTTTTTATAGTGCATTGCCGATTTTAAAAAGTTATAATAAAGGTTATCTTATCTCAAAGTAAACAGCTGAGTTGTTCAGTTAATATAAAATATTCACTGGAACATCTGCTTATTCACACGTGTAGATATAAAAATCTCCTCCCCATAAGATTAACATTGGAACTTCACGGACCAATGGGGCAAAGCCCAGGTAAAATTTGATAATTCTGGTATTTTTCCTTGCGTCCTTGGCCCTCGAGCTTTAAAATGAGCCATAATACGTTGCCCTATCTTTCTCCTAACTCGAGATATTTCGTGGGGACCGATTCGCTTACGATATATATAGATACGATATATATAGAATATATATAGATAGATTTCAATAGCGAATGATTACTCTCGAAGAAGCATTCATCAGATCGACTTCAAATATACAGAGTAGATTTTTCGCATGATTTGAAGATGTTTTTGTTGATGAAGTTATTCTGACAATTAATGAATTAATAATCCATAAATAAATTTCCCAATAGCATTGTATGCTGTTTTATTTGTGCTTGTGTTATTTGTTTTAAAACCAACGTCTATGCGACAAACATAGGGTAAGATACTTAAAAATATTTGCTGCTGTTATTTACGAACAATGCATTTTTCCATAGATACAATCAGGGCGAACCCAGGATTCAATTTCGGGGGGGGGGGATATTTTTTTGCGGAGGTGTCACACTGGGGGGTTTGGGGGTATGGAATAACCCCCCCCCCCCCCAGAACACGGCGGGTCCGGAGGGCCTCCCCCGAATAATTTTGGATTTTTTTTAGCTAAATGGTTAGTTTTAATAAATTTTAGAAGTTAAAATGAAACTTTTTGCAAAACTCTTCTCCGTCAGAATTTGGAGTGAAAATAATGGGTTCAAAATATTAAATAAAAAACAGACTATTATTTAAACTGAAAAAAAATTTATTGACTTTATATAACGATGGAAAAAATAACATTCAGACGAAGTACCGTAAAAAATTATAGTCTTAAGTTTATTAAAAACACCAAAATACATTACTCATCAAGAGGTAAATGCGTGATTTATCTATAAGACACAGAACGCTGTATTTCATTTCCAAAACTAAAATTAATTGTTTCGGATGTATTATTACTGATTTATCTTTTTGCATTATGCAATTAAAACCCTTATTATTATTTAAGTCTGGTGTTTGAGAATAATTTTTTAACCATTTGTCATAGATTAGGCCTATTTTTATTTTTTTTCTTCTCCAACATTTCGGGGGGAAATATATCCCCTTTATCCCCCCCCCTGGGTTCGCCCCTGGATACAATAAAAAAACGAAAATAGAATAGAAAATGAGAATCAAACCAATTTATTATAACATTTTTAAGTTAATATGATTTGACAGATAGATAACAATTTAACTTTTGAATAATATTTTTAAATTAAGGATTTTGTTTTATTCATACTTATCATGGAGGATAAACTTACTCCCACTCTTAATACAGCATTAAGATAGAGATTCCACCATTCAATAAAACAAACTCTTTGGCCTTAATCACATGTACATCTCGTACCTATTTTTTATTTTAGAAATACCCTAATAAATCGTATTATAAGGTCTTATAAAGGTCTAATCACCTGATTAGCGATTTGTACATCGATTCGCCGTTGAAAACGAAAAATAACCGATTGAAAATAAAAACCAAAGGATGTAGTTTGTTATGTGACAGCACTAAACCCACCTTTTTGTTGTAAAATACTGAATCACGATAGAAAACATGAGAATGAAACTCATATATATGTATGCAAAAGCCGTGAACAGGGGCAATCAGATGCGTCTCGGCTTCGACAAAGCAGTTAAATGCCCCAATAAAACCATATTCCCAGTCTCCCTAGGGGATTAGCTGCGCGAAAAAATGCCGTAACTTATTTCCCTTTGCGATTGGTAACCCGTATTTTTTCCAATTCGGACATCCTAATCTTGCGGTGAATGGGTCTTTTGACAAGAGTCATTACAGAGGCTTAGGGGAGTAATGGAAAGTGTTGGACGTGCCGTCAGTGTCTCGATGTACAATAAGGGAATAAAGATGTCCGCCCGATGTTTATGATCCACTTCGGCCCTAAATCTCTCCCAGATTGGCCGAATGCCTCGTAAATCTGTGGTCGTCGGTCTCGGTCGCACCTGAGATCGGCTACCCTGATGGATCCCACTGCACTTGCACATTGGTCGGTACACCACGCCTTACATATTGATAGACAGTGTGATATAATCATGTCTGGCAACCAACTAAATTTGAATGTAGATTTGAATGTAGAACGGAGAAAAATACCCCCGTCGCAGCAGACCTGCGTACTCAGCGAATTTCCAATGGAATTTCAAATTATTTACTTTCCCCATAAAACACCATATAATCGAGTATGTAGGTTTTCTGCCATTGGGTTTTGTTAGAAAATCTAAGTTAATCAATAGGGGAGACCGGGGATGGTTGTCACACTTTTTAGATTGTTAATTTTTACAAAGTTATTCGTAATCTTAGTTTATCAAAAATATATTTATCATTTGAAATAAACTTTCCTTTACACTATATATTTTTTTCAAATTGAAATCTATACGACAGATATTTGTAAAAAATGTTTAAAAAGAGCATTGCAAGTGTGTCAACCAGCCCCTACGGCGGGGCATGTTGTCACAACGTATGGGGTTGGTTGTCCCTAGTATTTCTTATGGATAAAAAAAGAACATGTACAAATTATTGATATGGGTAAAATCAAACAAAACATTCAAAAGTAACAATAGTTTAATAGAAAAATGATACTTAAAATAAATTACAGTAAATTCAAGTAGTTTTGAAAACTTAAAACTTAACTACAAATTAACTATTTGATTAACATGTGACAACCAACCCCTTACTCTATGTGACAACTTGCCCCGTGCAGCCATTTTTTTACAAACATCGATGTATACCGAAAACTGGTAATCGTTTGTTTTGGTAAGAAATCAGATTTAATACCTCACAATGTGCCTAATGTTATAAAATGGAGCTTTTGTTCATAACTCATCAGATAAGAATGGTGAAAAATAATTAAGTGTCTTAAGAAAATTTACTCGCCAGGAGTAAAATCAGAAAAAAACCCCAAAATTCATTGGAAAGTACACATATTCACCCACTCTCTAGAACAATTATCTCCATACTAAAGGAAGAAACAGCACTCGTAAAACTAGTGCAAAAGATAGTTGGTGGCAGAAGTTATAAGCTTTGTGACAACCAACCCGTGTGACTTTCAGCCCCGGTCTCCCCTAATTGGTGAATGTAAACACAAAATTGTATCAAACTCTGGCAATTTTTTATTTTTCCCATAAACCCCATAGGGGTGAGTATGTAGGTTTGCCGCCATATGGGTTTTGTAAGAAAGTATAAGTTAAACCTTATATAGATAATGTACATACCAAATTTGATTAAGTTATGTCAATAAGTAAGCAAGATATAGGGTTTTCTTGATTTCCCATAAGAATAACATGGAAAACACATTTTTGGATTTGCCCCGTAACCAGTTATGCTATGATAAAAATTCAAAATAGGCCTACCAAATTGTTTGTTTTTTAAGCTATTTAAATGGTTTCACTTAAAATTGATGAATTTTAAAAATTAAGAGTAGTGGCAATTTGTAGGTTCTGGGACGTGACGTCATCACGATGACGTCAGCGTGAGTCACGATGACGTCACTGATGACGTCATCAAGGCCATGACGTCATAGTGACGACATATGACGTCATACCTATGACGTCATGGTGACGTCATTAACGCTGACGTCATCGTGATGACGTCACTGACGTTAATTAGGTCAAGGTCACGCAAGAATACAAAAAAATATTTTTTTTTTGCACTTTCGCGATTCCTCAAAGTACGGTGAGAAATTTAAAATTTCTCGAGGAATCACAAAAGTGCAAAAAAATATTTCTTTCCATTCCCCAGCGATCAGACTCTCGACCTAATATATCCGCCAGAGGTCATTGACCTTACCCCAGAACCCACAATTAAAAAAAAATAAATAATTTTTTATTTCCACTTACCCCACTGGAGAAACCCGAAGCCCAACTGGAAACAAAATTGCGAACAGCCGATGGTGGTGGTGGTGGTGTCATCACCGCGCGGGAGCCGGACGCCGACTGACCGGACAGCACCGTGCCGTCCGGGTACCAGACCGCGTGGTGGGGGGCAAAGTGGTCAGATGCAAAAAATAAAAAAATAATTATTTTCAACAACTCATTCGAGGTTGTCCTTGTTGGAAACATTAAAAAAAAATATTATTTTTTTTCTCAGGTGAACTTGGGACTTGTAAAATTTTGAGCTATATTAAAAAAAAAATAATAATTTTCTTCTTAGGTGAGCTTGGGACTTGTAAAATTTTGAACCATATGAAAATAAAAAAATTATTTTTTTTCGCGATTTTTAGTTTGGCTTAAAACTTGTGAAATATGTAAGTTTTAGCTAAATATTTCATTTATAACTCCAGTTATGAAAATTGAGCGGAAAAAGTGTGATGTGCACACTGCAAGAGTTGAATAGCGACTGACCAAGTCGCTCCATGCATCCTAGGTACCCAGTTATGTGGTGGGGGTTAAGTGATCAGATTGAAGAAAATTTTTTTATTCTTTCATCCACATTCCTCAACATGTTGAAACCTGTTCAAGGTCAACCATTTGAAGTTTTAAAAAAAATTTAAATTTTTATTTACAAAAATCCCCCTTCATCCTCATATGCGCTGGATGAACTTGTGCTTGTTGTTGTTGAAGTGCTACTTTCACAGCAACAAGTTTCTTCTTCTGTATTGTGGACCACTCCTTCGGGTATATCCATACTGTCGATGGTTGGACAGTCGTATTCCAAATCCATTTTAATTACCATCCCTGGATGTTGAAGTAATAACATGTGCAGTTTTTGATAAATTTCTTTGAGGTGTTCGAGGTTGTCAACAAGTAATTCCCACTTCATTGTATCGTGTAACCGCTAGCGTAGCTGAGCTGGAAATGAATTCAGACTTGCATGTATGATTGCTCTTTTGGAATTGTGGTAGTGGTGGTGGGGGTTGGGTTGCTTAAAGTAAAATTAATTCTGTTTCATGATACAACCAGACAGGTTGAGACATGTTCAAGGTCAACCATTTGGAGTTTTAAAAAAGAAAATTTTATTTAAAGAGTAGTGTTGAAAACTGGCAAGTTGGCTCCCTTGTCAGCACACTCCGTGCACCTTAGACAGTATATGACTGCGTAGACCAAGTAGACGAAGACTGCAATGAGTAAGGCCAGAAGCATGACAAGATCCAATTTTAAAATTTTTTGTGTTAGGATGGTATCCTTCCTGATCTGCCTTTCTTCAATTCTCCTTTCCATCAACTCCACTAGATCCAAATGCTGGCATCTCCTCCTCTGTCCTCCTGCTACATCAGCCTCATATATTGGTGGTGGGACATCCATGTTTGCAGCTTGAAAGATCAAGATGTAATGAAACACATTGGTGTTGTTTCTCAGGTCTCCAAGAGGAAAAATGGTGGGGGGAAGTTTCAAGGTTATCCATTAGAAAATAAAAATATTTTTTAAATTTGTGGTTACGTTTACACCTGTACATGTTAGAACCTGTTCAAGGTCATCCAATTTGTGTTTTAAAAAATCCTATCTTGCTACAAAACTGTAGCAAGATAGGTTTTTTATTTTTTTATTCTTTTATTACAATACAATAATAAGCATATTGAAGTAAAGTAAGGAAACAAAATATAAATATTAGTCAGGAGAAATATTCCAAGTTTGGACTGGCTTGAGTCTTCATGGACGATCTGGAGGAGTAGGCCGAGGAAGTTGATGATGATGGTGACCTTGGCGGCTCGTCATCCCTGAAGCCATGGGTGCACTTTGTGTTGCATGCAAAAATTTGCATGTTTAGTCGGTATCCCTGTTCGATTAGTGATTTAAATTCTTGAACAATTTCGTTTAATTCTTGCATATTTCTTATAAATACTTCTTCATAATTTGCGCATTTTACAGTGAGAGTCATCTTGATGTTTTCCGTGTGATGTCCAAAGGCAGAATGAATATTAGCATGGTTGTTTGAAGGTATTATGAAATAGTGGTGGGGGAAGGAATAGATATGCAGTCTCATTGGATGGTTTAAAATTTTTGATGCGTCAATAAATTTACCTTCGCACAAATTAAAAGAATATATTTCTTTTAAATAGCAAATTGCATATAGGTGGTTACCAACATATACACTCTACAGGAGTTTCTGCAACGGTCAAATGATGAGTACCCTATTTGAGCTTTGCATAAGAAGAATTACTCATGATCTACAGCTATTTAGTCATACATTGCAATGGAACGCTCAGCAGCAAATGAAGATTTTTTATTAAACAGTACAACAGTTATAAGTTATTAAACACTTTGCGTAATTTTGTCTATTAATATGTACAGTTAGATGCTTTGCGCTGCAGAGTCCCTATTTATTTATTTTATTATCAACAGCCATAGGATATATATTACCAAAATTAATATTTGTTTTTTATATAGAAGTAGGATTTTATAAGAAATAAGGTAATTGTTACAATTACTTATCTTATTAAAAATAATTAGGAAGTATATTGGATTAAAAGTAATTGTCAAATGTAAAGTTTAAGTATAAATCCACCTGCTACATTTTTGAGACCATCAAACACTCATAGACATTGATTAAATAATTATATAGGATTAAAACCTTTTGTGTCTATGATAGGGATAATAATAATTGGGAAGCAATAAGGAAATGTAAAAAAATTATAAAACTTTTTATTTAATGTAAGGGTACATATATATTTGTTGTATACATGTGTTAAATAAACCTAAAAATTATATATACATATAAATAAAATATATTTTAATCAGAATTGTGAAAGTGGATTAGTGCAAAGTTGATAGATTTAAGAGTTATCAATTATAATATGGAGATAATTTTTTAATTTGAAAATAAATGCTAGAACTTAATTTAGAACATAATTTATCAAAGTGCAAATTTAATTGAGTTTTAACGTGTTATTTATCTCTTTACTAGGGTACATATATTACATTTATTAATGTCCATTAAATTTAAACCTTTTGGGTTTTAGTTGTATAAGAATAACATGCGGCAAAAAACTTTGTATGTCCAAAAAAAACTTTGTATGTCCATAACTTGAAAACCATTTATAACAATTTAAAATACTTAAGAATGAAAATAATTAAGCTCATGTTTTGACACAATTTATGCATTGGTGACAGATACTTGGGGCTATCTTCAAGTTGACATTAAGTCATTGTTGGTAGAATAATTATCTCCCTTATTGGAGCTCCTAAAATATTCTGTGACGCCTTGGGATGTTGTTAGAAATTGTAATTGTTAAGTTAGGTAAATGACAAACTGTATCAATATTTTTCATTTTTTTTAAATTTTGCCATAACACCATGAGGGTGAGTATGCGGGTTTGCCGTTGCCGCTGCCTTCTTTACTGTTTTTTTAAGACCAGAATTAATTTTACTTACTTTATTGTTTGTAGATCATTGGAAGTGGAAGTTAAAGAAGTTAAATTTTGTTCAGGTTTGGAAGGGCTATGGATAGAAGATATAGGATCAAAGGTGAAGTGGTCGGCATTGGAGCGGAGGTCACAGCAGGCGAGGCAGTTGGATAATTCTTGATGCAAACACCCATGGTCACAAAAGAGGTGTAGAGTAGGAAAAATATTTTTTTTAAAGGAGTAGATGGTTTGGAAGGTGACCTCTGTTCCTTCGGCTTCTTGAAAATTTCCTCATCCGATTCCAAATTGATAGTTACCAGGCCGGGATCCCTACTTCTACACTAATTCTACTTGCCACGGTTGTGACTGTTGGTGTTGTCACAGTACACATAGCTGTCACCTTGGCCAAAATTGTGCTCAGCGTAGTGCTGGCAGTGGTAGAGGAAGCGTTACTTCTGTTATTTTCATTATTGAGGTATTCTATTTATATAAAATAGGAATAAAAAAATGTACCTAGTACAGAACCTTATGGCATTGACTATTTAATCAATTGAGCTCTAGATTTAATTTTTATAACTTTATTTTTCACAATAATTTAACATGGTGCAAACTTTATTTTTTTTCCTATATCTTTAAATTCATTAGTTGCAATAAAATGTAGTGAAGAATAAAAATGTCTTAATACAAATACTGTTATAAGAATATTGATTTCTAACTTGAAGATATCCCCAAGAATCTGTCACCGACTAGTATTTAGTGTAAATAAACTTGCCTATTTATATTAGTAATGTGCAAACACTACACTGAGAGGTTAATGCAGTTTGTAAAAGTTAATAATAAGCGAATGGACATTCTAAATTCTGATTATAAGGTTTTTTGACGACTAGTATTTAGTGTAAATAAAATTGCCTATTTATATTAGTAATGTACAAACACTACACTGAGAGGTTAATGCAGTTTGTAAAAGTTAATAATAAGCGAATGGACATTCTAAATTCTGATTATAAGGTTTTTTGACGGTAGAGGAAGCGTTATTTCTGTTGTTTTCATTATTGAGGTATTTTATTTATATAAAATAGGAATAAAAAAAAATGTACCTAGTACAGAATCTTGTGGCATTGACTATTTAATCAATTGAGCTCTAGATTTCATTTTTATAACTTTATTTTCACAATAATTTAACATGGTGCAAACTTTATTTTGCTATATCTTTAAATTAATTAATTGCAATAAAATGTAGTGAAGAATAAAAATGTCTTAATACAAATACTGTTATAAGAATATTGATTTCTAACTTCAAGATATCCTCAAGAATCTGTCACCGACTAGTATTTAGTGTAAATAAACTTGCCTATTTATATTAGTAATATACAAACACTACACTGAGAGGTTAATGCAGTTTGTAAAAGTTAATAATAAGCGAATGGACATTCTAAATTCTGATTATAATGTAGCACTTCTAAAATTAAAATAATAATTCCTCTTGAAATTTAATGAAGGTAAATAATAACCAATCCATTTTAAAATCTTCTTTTACTTCATTTATTAGGCTACTTCATCAAATAATTAAACTGACTTCTTACAACTTGGAGAGATATATTATTTAAACTATAATCATCTGTTTCTATTTTATTAAGGTAGTCTCCATAGCCATAATCTTTAACCCTAAAAAAAGGACAAACCTGATTAATATTTTATTAGAAATAATCTTTATAAAACCTTCAAACTTAAAAAAATCCATTTAATTAAATTCAAACAATTTTAATATTTATTTTTAAAATAGGAATTGCAATTGGGATAAGCTGTAAATTAAATGTCTAAATAAATACTTTAAATAAACTTACCCAAAAGGGGAATATATTAGCACATGTTACAACTTTCAAATCAATCACTACTTGCAACTTCACTGATCAAAGTAAACTTTTAAAAAGAGGACTCTAAGCTGCTGAGACTGACTTATATAGATTTACAGAGCTGCCCTCTGATTGGTCTGGACTCACAGGTTCTAGAATGTTCCAGCCAATCAGGGTGCAGCTTGCCTTGCAATTCCTGTACAAAAGATTTGACATGCTAATTCAACTTTCCTGAACAACTTTGCCTACTATTCCTGCTTAGTTTAAATTACTGATTATTTTTCCTTTCTTTTTTTTATTGTTATTTTAAATAAAGAGCAATACATTTACAATTTTTATTATGCTAATTATTTTCACTAAAATTTTATTTATGAAGTTAACAAAAAATAAATAAATAAATAAGTACAAAATTCAAAATGCTACAAATTTCCTCTCTCCAAGTTTTTTGTTAACAAAGCAAATAAAATTTTCCATCCCAGTAATTAAAAATAGTAAAACAAATTTTTAAAGACATTCAAAAATTATCAGAGTTCAAATGGTGGCGGCAACAAGGAGGAAGCTTGAGTAACAGGAAACTGGTTCTCCTCCCTCCAGTAAGTGCTGCTTCTGGTGGAGAATGCAGATAACTGCTTATCTACTTGCATAAACTTGTTGAAGAGATAATACTGGATAACTGGCCAGACAGGATACAATCCTTCAATACCTTAAACAAACTCAATACAGGGTCATTACTTATTTGTTCACATAATTTTTTTTTTATAAATAAAAATAAAATCTTTGCTTTTATTTTATTTTCCTCCTTTTTCTCTCTTTGTTTCAAAATATTTGTCCAAGAATCATCCATTAAGTTAACAAGTAATTGTCAATAAGTGAAAATTAAGTACGGTAACTAAGTACTAATGTCAAGTGTCAGAGAGTCATGTGTCATTAGTGAGTGTGAAGAGTGAGTGTGAAGAGTGAGTGTCAAATCCCGGGAAGTAGTGTGTGTGTGAGTGTGGAAGCATTGAATATACATCTAAATAGAATAGCCAAGCAATGCTTTAATTTGAAGCCAAGCTTTTGAGAGCGCGACTAGCGAACCTGTTGGATTTTCAGCCAATCTCTGAGTTTTTTCCCCCATGCAGTGCTGCTTCCGTGGTCGTCCCTGGAACTAACGGCGCGCCGTGGCATCGTCTGCTTCCCGGCCGAGATATTTTGGTTTGGCAATGCTCCTCTCCTCACCCCACCTCACCGCTACCGATGAGCCGGCCGGCGCGGCGCGGCGCAGCGAGCGGACTGGCACGAGTGCCACAACGGACCGGCTACGTAATAATGGTGTCTGTCTGCATGATGCGAAAAGGCCTTATGTTTCTCATTATTATTTATTATTTAGTGTGTTATTTAAACATTCACTTAGTTGCTGATCATTATTATTGTGCTATTAAACACAACCATCTTGATTTTACATGAAAAATTGCAACTATTAGTTGATATTTAAAATTGAAAATTGTTATTAACTATTTATGTTTGTATTCTCTGGTCCTTATGAGTAAATGAATATATTTTTTGCTTATTAATTTTGATGTAAACTGTATGTATATTTATAAGATTATAATCATCTTATCGTCTTAAAATCTAAATTACAAAGAATGATCTGTAAATAATTATTATTTTGCTTTTCTCCATAACAGACAAGAGTAGCCTATATTAACATACTGTTTGACATTTCATTATTATTTGTCCTTTTTATCGATAGTTTGTCTGTCTCTCTCATGTTGCGCCAGCATTGTTGCGTCATTGTTGTGGCCCGTAAATTTGTATTATTAATTTAAGTACCTTTTTTCAAAATCGTAAATTATCCTTCTAAAATGTTATCATAATGCACTCATAAAGCAGTGTAGTGCTTTTTTTCTCTTACTACAGTATGTTATATTAAATATTATAGGGTCTATTTTTCTGAATACTTGTTTATTTTCCTTGTGACGTCCAATTAACTTATTCTTTTTATAAATATATGTGGAAATATATATGGGTGACCAATAGTGCAAATAATGCAAGTTTGTTGACTCTTCCTGACAAAACTTTGAATAACAAAGTTCTTCTTCACTTACCCAGATAGCACAAAAACGTTATTTTCACGTGAAAATAACGTTTCATTTTGAACATTTTCACGTTAAAAAAAAAGGAGGAAATCAAGTTATTTTCGCAAATGACATAAAAATTGCACTGAATTTCGCGTCAAAAACCCGTGAAAATAAAACGTGAAATTCAAATTTTAATTTCACCAAAATTTCACTCTATCGCAAATTTATCACTGAATTTTCACCCTTTTTACTCGATTTTCACATGGATTTCGCATTATTTTTACAATTTTTTTTTGCTAATTTCACGTGAAAAAGACGTGAAATTCACGTTTTCAAATTACCAACATTTTACCTTTTCACTTAATTTTCACATTTTTTAGGCTACTTGCGAAATTCACATCACTTAAAAAATTGTCTTCTTTGTTTTACGTTACATTCACAAAATATTTTACATTTTCAAATATAAGATATAAGAAAATCAAGTAATTTACATTAAAAAAACCTGAATTTTATTTGAATTTTATTTTTACTTGAATTTTATGAACCTAATTTTATTTTTTTTAAACAGTTTACTATCTTCTTTTTTAAAAAGTACTATATCCTGCCAATTTGTTTTTGTTAAAACAAATAAAATTATGACTGGCTTAAATGGATTTATGGATAATGGAAACTTTTAATTGCAAGAATGTCATAATTTAATATAAACATTGCTTTAAGTTCTACCATATTTTGGTAAAGTTTTACAAAGCAATATTATTTGGTCTCTGGTCTACTAACCATTTTGTATGATTTTTTATTTTTTTTTTTGTGTGTATCTAAATTTTTGTTATTTCAGTTACAATGGAACACATCTCTAAACCTGTAAATTTCATCGAATTTTACAAGACACAAACAGTTAAGAAATTTTATCCATATAAATTTGTACGGATTTGAAAACAAATAACGTAGTTATTGCCATTTTACTGCAGAAAACATTGATTTTGAATTATACTTCCTGAAAATTAAGGTGATTTTATTAGAAAAAAATCGCAATAATTTGTTGTCAGATTCTAAAAATTTTCAATTAGTTTCAGAAATAAAAATTACTGGGTGTAATAAAGAAAATGGTGGCTAGTGCTATATATGTTCACATGAACTTTTTAGTTCATTTAGTTAGATCAAAGGAATCTTGTTGCTTAGAGAAGGCAAGTTGGCTGCAAGTATACTGTCCATTACGTCTATTTTCCTAAATTAAGGAGAAAAGTACTTCTATAGACAAGGTTAGTTTGCAATTAAGTGCAACAGGCAAGTACGTGCAGCCATCAACTTGCCTTCTCTACTTTCCCCGTCTCTAAGGAAAATTTCCTTTACGCCAGGTGAAATTTCATTACTAAAATAGTATTCAATAAAAACAAAAGAGTTTATAACTGTTGGCAAAAAAATTATTTCTAAATAACAGTAAAATAATCAACTTAAAAATATAATGCTATTAAATATTTATTTTTTTGTGAAAATCTTTGATTATTATAAATTTTTTATATATAAAAAATAAATGAATAACCAATGGAAATTGACGGAGTACTCAGGTCTGCTGCGACGTGTTTTTTTTAATCAAACTAAATTCAAGGATACACTGGCATTTTCAAGTCTCAAGGAATTTTCAAGGCCAATTCAAATTAAAGGCGTTTTCAAGGTTTTTTCAAGGTTGTAGACACTCTGTTCCCAAGTTATCAAGAATTCTAGGTTTTAAGGACTCTACTTTATCATTCAATAAAATGAATGTTCAAAAATATTCTGAAAAAAACGAGTGATCTAAAAAAACCTCAACTTACTCGAGTGCAATTAAGGAAAAGATGAAAAATATTCAACACATCACACTTTAATTTTATTTAAACTTTGAATAGGTAATATTTCCACATATTTGATTATATATAAGGTTGAATTGTTCATTGTAAGAATAAAAACAATTTTACAAAAATGAATAAGATAATACAAACAAAAAACACCAGCTTAATAATGTTGAAAATATGACACTAACACCGATTGAAACACAAATTTGCAATTCGAAGATTTACACATCATCAGCTTCTTCTTGTTCTTTTATCCTGGAAAAAAAACAAGTATGATATAAATAGGCCAACGAAAAAATCACAAAATAAATATAGGCTAATTCACAGGTTCCGTTCTTGACCATTTTGATGCTATGGAGCTATATAGCCTACCATATCATTTATCGTGTTTTCCCATAAAATACTAATTATCGATACATTGTGACTTGCTTTTCATCCAAAAATTGCGATGGAACGATATATCGGCTCGCCAATGTCAATAAGGCAGACTTAATCGGGAAAATCGGTTGTGTCGATTGTTATTTTAAAACACCGATGATTTACTTAGATTCTGTATATGATTGAGATCCAAAATATCGCTCTCTAGCACTTTTTTGTCGACAATTTATTATTTATAAATTTTTATCTCATGCTCTTTCCTCCACCTGCTTGGAAAAAGTTTCACTTTCAGGAAGTTATATATGGATAATAACCCAGGACTTTTCAAAAGTTGGGTGGTATTTTTCTAGCACTGAAATTTTAGAAAAGGTCCTTATATGAAAACGATATTCAATTTAGTATCAACACAAAGAAAAAAACATTCTTTTCCCATATTAATATTTTTCAAGAACATTATTTGAAGCCTAAAATGCAAAGCTTGATAGCAATTTGACTTGGTTATTTAAATTAAGGTGGGTTTGTGGATCTAACTATGTCTTTACTAAGGCCAATGTACTATTGACATACCAGTAGCTATATGCTTAGGTATAAGAATCAAGACGTCATCAGTAAGCCGTTCCCTTAAAATGTGAAGTGATAAATTAAAACTTTCGACAAAATTGTTCAGCTTGGGCAATCATGATATAAAAAATAGTTTACAATAAATTAAGAAATACTGTTAACCCTCAAGCAGCCGCTTCACCAGTAAAACGGCAGAGAGTGCATGCGGAGTTTTACTCTGCAACAGTAAATTGCACAAATTAAATCCATTTTACAAGTTTTATGACGAAATATTGTATTTAAGCGTTGACTAACTTCATCAGGAACCACATTTCATCATTAGAACCATTAATTGTTTAACTTAATAGGTTTAATATTTCCACCAAACATTGTAAGTAATTTTATAATATAAAATAGTTAAAATCACTGTGTTACATGAGAGGGATTATGAGGAATTTTTCTTTGCATTAATCTAAAAATATAAAAGAGAAAACCCTCAATTACTCACCCACTGACTCACTCATCACTAATTCTCCAACTTCCCGACTAGAGAGTGCTGAAATTTGGTATACTCATTCTTTAGGCTTAAAATAGTAAAGTCTAACTATTGTCATATTAATATTTACAATGGGCAACGCCCTAGATCTCCTCAAAGTTATCATGTTATTCTTATGGAAGCAACATTTTTGTATTGTAACATATGATTACTAATTTTTGGCGATCATTAATTTAATAAACAGCTCTTCTCATTTATATTATTGAGGGAAGATTGGCAATAAAAAACCAGACGATATTATAGACTTGCGGCGAGTGAGCGTAGCAAACGAACTAAGCCTGATGGGGAGTGAGCGCAGCGAACGACCTTACCTGAACGGCAACAAATTTCTCAAAGTTGGCACTGCGAAGTATGCCGGGTAAGCTAGTATAATTAAAAATCAATGCAGACAAAATGTATTTGATAATAATTATAAATCAAATATACATAAACCATACTTATACACACATACTATAACCTATAACAAAGAAAGTTTCATGGGGAAATAAGCTCCGCACTGAGCATACTTGCGAGATAGGGCGCACACAGAGAAAATCTCCTCCCCCTCTCTACTCCCTCCAAACCCATGCTGGGCCTCAAAGAACAGTCCCTTTCTTTCAAAGTACCCAAAAATCTAGTTCTTCACATGGGTCTCGTAAAATTTGCAAAAATAGGAATTAAAATTCATTTTGTATAGCCCCAGAATAATAATTAGGAATGACGGATATTTCTAGGCCTGTAGCTAGAACTGTAGCTTAACATGGCTTCAGGATTATTCTTTTTTTTTTTAACCGGAAGGATTTTGGAGATTTACACCCCGTAAACTTTTTTGGGAAAATTTTATTATCAATTATTAACTATTATCAACCTTCAAACACAGGGCCAACAAGAGGTGACACCTTCTGGTTTTCCACCTCACATACAGTTTATAAGTGATTCTGGGGAAAATATGGGGGTTGCGAATTTGGAAAATAATCAGTTTGTTAAACATTGGTACAACAATACGGCCTATAGGGCAAACCATTAATCCGATTAACATACTTTAGGCCCAACAGTGATTTGTGATGAATTATGCTTAAAGAACTACATTATATTTTTATTTTTACTAACTACCTGCATTATTAATAAATTATCCTATTTGTCTCTTTCAACAAAAATAAAATATAGGCCTACCCCCAAATATAAGTACCCTTCTTAACAACCTCAAAACTAAAAAGTAACTTGGTGCCGGGCTTAGGTCTTACCACGACTACTACCATAATAGCATAGGCCTATTCCCTATAGGAAAATTCACTAAATAGAACTTAAACAATCGTTTTTACAATGAAATACAACTCCAAAATCCCCCTGTATAGAAAATTAGTGTGAAATGAAAAGAGAATGAAACTTTGCTTTACTGACCTTTTGCCACAAGAGAACTTCATGATATGTCTCAGCTAATTCTTTGCTCCTGAGCATCCTTTGTTGGTCTCTTTAAAGGTAGGCTTCCTGCCGCTGAAAAAATAAGTAAAGCTGTAATTCATATAAGAACCAATAAATCATTATTGTAGTTTCATTGTGTGTTGTTTATTCTGAATCACGTTGACTTATATTGCTAAAAGGTTAAAATACCTGATACAGCCAGTGATCCTCTTACTCCAAGACTGGACTACGCGTTTCGATTTTAAATTACATCATCTTCTGGTCACACAAAAACTTGGTTTCAACACATCGTTATGATGGTCACGTCACAGTTTAAAAGATACACATAACACTAACACAGACAACTAACACGGACGAATAAAAACTGTAGGCCTATTCTTATTAAAACGTGAGCGCTCATGACGGGTGCCGAGTCTCGACTGCCAGTAAGCTATCAGGCGGGTTTACATGGGATGGGAATAAACTAGTTCTGCCTGTTTTCTAATTTGCGTTCTCGGTAGGCCTACTTCTTGTAACTGTGTAACGCCATTTTTCAAATTGAATTCATCTACCACATTGACAATATAGCCCAATCAAGAAAGAGCATATCTTTACAGTGTTGTTTTACACCGTTTGACAATAAATTTTATAATTTTCCAAAAGACAAAATGATTAGAAAAGGCTCCAATAAAAACTTAATAAACAATGGCATGTAAATTCCTTCCATATGTAGGCCTATCTTTCACAAGAATTGCAAAATAAAATGCATTTGGTCTACTACACAGAAGTCAGAGATATTGGCATTAAATCAGAAAAGTCAGGGGAATCCATATAGGCTAAATAGGATCGTTTTATAAAATAGTATAGGCCTAAAAGTGTTCGACTAAACGTTATCCTTCAAATTCTTGTTTTTCTCATTACAAAATTAACAATCTTTACAGTACGGTACTGTACCAAGCCTTTCAAAATTTTTTCTCGCAAATGATCATAGATTATCTGTTTGTATTTAATTTGTCACATAGAATTTTTTCATGATCTCATGTCCAGTCTCATTCTTTAATCAATTCAACCGCATCACATAGCCTATCTAGTCGTTTGTACATTCGTAATTATTGTTATCAATTCAGGTAGCCTACAGTTTCATATATCTTCGAATAAAAGTATGTATCGATATTTCGATTGAATGGGATAAAAAAATACTGTGAAATACAAAATTTAGCTTAACAACATTTATTCTATTCTAAAAAAACTACCGTACAGGGTGCAGAAAATGTATTGACTCCTAAAATTTCCCTTAATCCTACTGTTACGGATCACAGATTTCCCCCAAGATTCATCAGCATTCATATAGGCTACTACAGACACATAAATTAATCCCTCTAGCTTACACGATTTAAAGCTCTTTGAGAACAAACCAGAATATATTAACCTCAAGCTCCTAGTTAAACTAGCTCAAAATCCTTGCAATGTAAATAAACCCAAAATGGAATTAAAATTTTATTTAGGCCTATTACTTGAAGCTTTTGGCAGCTTCCATCCTATTTGCGAACCAGGAGGCCTAACCTCACCAAACAAGTAGGAATCAAACCACATCAAATAACCGTATTAAAACCAATCAGCATCCGACTTTTGTTTAAATCGGCCTACCACTTTGTGTGCTACTTTATCCCAAGACAACCACCGCACTAGTAAGCAATATTTATTGTCGTGAAGTATTACAATCATGCACTGGACATTGTCATCATCCAACTAGGCTATAGGATTAGAATTAATCCACTATTGAATGGGCTGGAAAACTACAATTTTTAGTAATGGTCTTAAGCCGCTGAATTTGTTGTTAATCTAGGTGAGGCAGGATGTACTATGTACCGGTGTGTAGCCTATATGAAACTTAAGTTCCGTAAGTTTAGGCCCTACTATCCTACACACAACATTAGGCCCTACCGTATTCTAAAGTAAATAGTGTTATAGTAATAAGCTAGTGTTCAATATAAGAGGTAATACAAGCTATAAAATAATGTATAAGACTTTCACAATAGAAAGTAAGGACTATCAATGGACTATCAACTCACCTTGAAGTTTGTTGCATCTTGGATCAGGCTCTGCCATAGCACAGCTATTGAACGTTTCCTTCCAGGCAGAAATTTACAACAAATATTTTTTACTGCTTGAGTCACCACAACATATTTTATTAATTAGCCTGAAAGCTAAGCTGTTACAGGTTTGCTCCAAAACTCAATCTAAAGCCTAAGCTAAGCCTATGCCTTGATTAACTTATAAAAGAGTAATTAGTGATTGAAGTTCGTTTCAATAATATATCTGAAGTAAATAAATTGTAATGTGGGATTATATAAAGACAAAAGTAATTCAAGGGGGTGAAAAGTAAAATTATAACTTATGTCTTGTATGCTGCTGTACAATAATAATAATATGTTCAATTATTAAATGACTAAATGAGGTTAGTTATAATATGGCGGCGATCAAGTACAAATGTAAACAAACCAGCGCCAGCGCTCTCTAGCGTGACGAACATGAACTAATTTCACGAACAGGCACAAATTCGTCATAAGCTTGGTTCGTCTATTTCTATCCTTAGTCAATGGTGGAAGTCAGTGTGTAGTGTTTGAGTGAGTGTGAGTGTTCAGTCTGTAACAGCTGATTCATGGATTAACAATTTTATTTGGTGAGTTATTCAGTTAATTACCTCAATTACTTTATTTTACAACATTTTTATTCATTTGCTCAAATTACTTTAACCAACTGATGAAAACATTACTTGCTACTTTTGACATGAACATAACTAAAATTAACTTCCCTCCCTGATAATTTTAACTTCTTGCCAAGTCACTAAATTTTTTTTACAATAAAAACTATATAACTAAACAAGTTTAATATTATTTCCTTCCTTTATAAACTTTCTATCCCTTTCCTTTCAAACTATCGGAACCCAATGAAAAAAATTAAACAAAATTGTACAAATTAAAAGTAAATACTCTTCTTTAAAATTTAAATTAAAAATTATTTTGTGGAATTACAGTTTTCTCTTAAATCCCATTTATTGATTAATTTACTTAAATAAAAACTTACAACTAATCATACCTCAATGTCTTTTTGCTTTCTTTCATATAATAAATTCATTATAATATTATCTTCTTTTATTTAACTCCTTTTTAACTTCAACTGAGATATGTATGCTCGCTTCACTACTGAAGGATTATTTAACTTCTGAATCACACATGATACTTCTGAGATAAATAAAAGTATTTTGTAAGGTCCATCAAATCTCAATGCACATTTTGACTGAAACTTTTTTGACTTGTCACTCAAGTAATAAGTCTTCATGTAAACAATTGATCCTGCTTTGAATGGATGCATAGTCTTTTCTTTTTCATAACGTCCCAATCGTTTATTTTGATTTATTCTTAACCTATTATTTACAATCGCCTTCTTCAATCTCTCAGCTAGATAATTAGGGTTCACATTTTCATTTGTAAGTTCATGGATTTTCCAAATATTGGTTAAAGAATTATTTGGTTTGTAATTAAACACTAACTCAAAAGGTGTACACTTAGTTGCCTCATTACAAGCACAATTTAAACACAACTGAATGTCTGTTAAGTCCTTGTCCCATTGGTTTTGCTTATTGTGAAAATATATTTGGAAAATTGATTTTACTGTTCTTAAATAACGCTCTGATTTGTTACTCTGAGCCATGTAGGGTGTGATAGTCCGATGCACAATTCCTTTTGTAAACAAAAAACTCTTAAAATCATTACTCGTAAAATATCTAGCATTGTCTGTAACAATTTCTTTACATAAAGAAAAGTTTTTAAAAACCACATTATTTAAAACCCTAATAATGGATTTACTGGTACAGTCTCTCATTGCATAAAGCCAAGTGTATTTACTATAGTCATCTACAATAATCAATAAATTATTATTCATTTACTGTGTTCTGTTTAAAGGTCCGAAAACATCAACATATATTTTATCCATTGTTTTCATGGATTGTCCAGATACTAAAGGTCCCTGATAAACTCTACCACTAGGTTTTCCCATATAACACAAATCACAGTTTTTTATTCTTCTCTTCACTTCTTCCTTTAAGTCAGGATAATAAAAATACTCTGATATTTTCTTAACCGTTTTAAATACTCCAAGATGACAACCAGATAAAGAGTTGTGGTAGTATTTAAATATCATGTCTAGTAAACTTGCCGGTAAATATATTTTCTTTTTGTCCCTCTCATTAGCTTGATACATTAAAACACCTTTGCTTAAAGAATACTTCTTATTGTTTTCTCCTTTCTCTATACTCTTAACTATTTTTCTAATTTCTGGCTCTTCCTTTTGAAATTCTTTAAACTCAGTAAAAGTGAGGGGAAAGTCCTTTATATTGCATATAATCTGTTCTGTTCTATCATTGACAGGTTTCCACTCCTTTGTTTTAACTGCAATTGTACTCTGAAGGATCTCATTTTTATTTTCAAAGTGACGAGACAAAAAATCTGCAATAGCATTGTCTTGACTTTTAACTAATTTTATTTTAAACGGTAAGCTCAGTATTGTTTCAACCCATCGACCAAGTTTTCCTAACTTTCTAAAGTTCGATAAAACCCATGCTAATGCACTGTTGTCTGTAATCAGTAAAAACTGTTGAATTTCCAAATAATTTCTAAATTTATTAATTGCATATACTACAGATAGTGCTTCCTTATGATACACAGATAAACATCTTTCAGAGTCTGTGAACTTTTTAGAGAAGTATGCTATGGGTTTAATGCCTTCTTCGGTATCTTGAAGTAAACAGCTCCCAGTAGCCTTTTCACTAGCATCGCAATGGAGAATGAATGGTTTGTCATAGTTCGGGATTTCAAGAAAAGGTGGGTTTGTAATACAACTTTTTAAATTTTCAAAACTTTGCTGGCATTCTTCTGTCCACTTAAATTTTTTACTTTTTCTTCGCAAGTCATTCAGGGGTGCAGCTAGTTTAGCATATTCAGGAATGAATTTTGAAAAATAAGATGTCATTCCTATAAAACGACTAACACCTTTAGCGTCTGTGGGTGGTTTACTATTCCTTATTGATACTGTTCTATCTGGATCTATTGAAATGCTATTCTTACTAACAATTTGTCCTAAAAACTTTATTTCCTTGCACACAAAACTGGCTTTCTCTGGATTAACTGTCAAATTAAACTTATTCAATCTCTCAGTGACTATCTTCAAGTGCTCTAAATGCTCCTCTAAAGTTTTGGAATATATTATCAAGTCATCAACAAAATTCATGACAAATTTAAATTTTATGTCCTCAAAAATTCTATTCATATAAGCTGACAATACTCCAGATCCACAGTGTAGTCCAAAGGGTATTCTATTCCATTCATAACTGGCAAATGGAGTGGTGAATGCAGTTAAGTGTTTACAGCTTTCAGATAATTTAATTTGGTGGAAACTGTTACACAGATCTAAAACTGTAAAATATTCACTATCTCTTAGATAATGATACATTTCTTGTACATCTCCTATGGGATAGTTTATTCTTTCTAATTTATTATTTAACTCTGCATAGTTTATTACTAGCCAGTATTTCTCTGAGTTAGGCCGTTTTACAAGAAAGCTTGGACTACTATATTGTGATAAACTTGGTCTTATAACACCCTGATTTAATAAATCATCGATAATTTCTTTCATGATTTTCATTTTTGGTGGATTAAGAGGATATGTTTTTAATTTAACGATATCCTTATCTTTAACCTTTAATTCAAGTTCAAAATCAATGGCTTCCCCGATTTTATTTGTAAAAACATTGGGATATTCACTGATTAATTTTCGCACTGCATCGCTTGCCTTATTACATCCTACAGTTATTTTACTACTTGAATTACTATTTACAATATTTACAACGCTTGCATTACTAAATAGTTCAATCTTAGTTTCAGGTTCAAAACTAAAATAACAGTGGTCATTGTTCAAATCCAAAACCATTTTTGAGTATTTCATAAAATCCACACCCAATATGGCATTCCACATTAAATTTTTAGCAACATAAAATGTCACATTCCAAGAAAATCTGTTAATCTTTATTTTAACTGAGCATTTACCCAAAACATTAATATTGCCATTATTTGCTGATCTACAGTTCACCCTATCCTTATCTAATCTCTTCACTATGGAATTTCCTTTCAGTTTCTGGTACATGTTTTCATTCATTAAATTAATACTACTTCCTGAGTCTAGTAACACATTATCGTTAACACTGTTACCAAACTTTACTTTTATTGTTGGCAGCATGCAAATCCTTCTAATTTTCTCATTACATTTCTTTTCTTGAATGGATGCTAACTCATAATTTACCTTTTTAACAAATTTACTATATTTCTTCTGTTCACTTCTATTTGCAGATTTACGATAATTTTTGTTTGTAAAAATACGAGTTTTGTACCCGGAGAATTTCTTTTGATTTATTTTGGTCCCGAAACCCTCCGGCCTATTCCGTTTTTTTGATGGTCTCTGAGATCAGTCCGGTTATGATTTGCATTATTCTGTCGAAAACATTGCTTGGCAATATGCCCCATCCTACCACAGTTATAACATTTGGGATTTTGCCTGGATTGGTTACTCTCCCTGTGGGGTAAATGACTCATTACATTGTTTCTTCGGTGATCTTCATAACTAACATTTTGAGCTTGTACACATAATGTATCTAAATCCTCAAAGGTGTTAGGAACTCTTGCAAACACAAGTTTCATTCTGGTACTAGGATTCATTCCTATTTTGATAAATTCTACTAATTCTCTCTCTGAGTAACGACAATTTAGTAGCTTAGCATTTTCTTTGACTTCCAGTACATAACAACTTAGTGGCTCATTTACCCCTTGAGGACGAGTTACCATATCTCGTTTCAAATTTTCTCTTAAATTTATGGGTACAAAATAACTCAGCAGTTCACTGTGCAACATTTTAATGCTCTGTTTCAAGGTTTTTACTTCTAAGATCTTAGCATATAAAGGACCAGTAGCATACCCTAAACTAAGAGCAAGGATTTGTTCATCAGTTAACTCAGTTTCATCTTTTAGTTTAAGAATGTTTTTAAGAAACTTTAATAGCTCATTAACATTTAGTCCATCACAAGTTTTAAAGTTCTTTAGGTGATTATCAACTGGATTAGACAACTTGGCAAAGAGAGAAGACTTATCACTGTATTTAGGCCTGTCAGAACATTTACTGTCACATGCATGACTGCTTTCATTTAAATCCTTGTTAATCATGCTAGCTCCGTTTACTTTTTCCACTAACACTTCATCAAAATTTTCCTCTTCTATGTTTGATTCACTAATTTTTCTTTCAAAACTACTTTTTTGAGTTTCATCGATATCTAGTCCCTCCATTTTAGTTTTCATTTCACCTAATCTATCGTTTAATTCCTTAAGCTCTTGTTTAGTGGTTTCATCAAGTTTATACATTAAAAGATTAGTGATTCTGTTACTGTAGTGTTGAATTTTAATTTCACACCTTAAAACTGCATTTAGATTTTTATTTTCATTTTGGTCTAGTTCATTTATTTTAGATTCCAAGTCATCCGTATTGATTTTGATTGTTTCTAGTTCTTCTTTTGTTTTTATTTTATTTTGAAAATTTATGGCATTGGGCTGTACTTTAAGTTTTAGAGCTGACCTTAAACTTTTTCTTAATTCTTGTACACTAGCATTTTGGTCAAAATCAATTCCTCTATTCGTTAATTCATACTGGAGTTCTTGTTTTAAAAGAAAATCTACTTTTAGACCCATGATTATTATGATTATGACAATAACTGAAGACAAAGACCAAGCAGAGTTGCGCATTTTATGTAGCACTTCTAAAATTAAAATAATAATTCCTCTTGAAATTTAATGAAGGTAAATAATAACCAATCCATTTTAAAATCTTCTTTTACTTCATTTATTAGGCTACTTCATCAAATAATTAAACTGACTTCTTACAACTTGGAGAGATATATTATTTAAACTATAATCATCTGTTTCTATTTTATTAAGGTAGTCTCCATAGCCATAATCTTTAACCCTAAAAAAAGGACAAACCTGATTAATATTTTATTAGAAACAATCTTTATAAAACCTTCAAACTTAAAAAAATCCATTTAATTAAATTCAAACAATTTTAATATTTATTTTTAAAATAGGAATTGCAATTGGGATAAGCTGTAAATTAAATGTCTAAATAAATACTTTAAATAAACTTACCCAAAAGGGGAATATATTAGCACATGTTACAACTTTCAAATCAATCACTACTTGCAACTTCACTGATCAAAGTAAACTTTTAAAAAGAGGACTCTAAGCTGCTGAGACTGACTTATATAGATTTACAGAGCTGCCCTCTGATTGGTCTGGACTCACAGGTTCTAGAATGTTCCAGCCAATCAGGGTGCAGCTTGCCTTGCAATTCCTGTACAAAAGATTTGACATGCTAATTCAACTTTCCTGAACAACTTTGCCTACTATTCCTGCTTAGTTTAAATTACTGATTATTTTTCCTTTCTTTTTTTTTATTATTATTTTAAATAAAGAGCAATACATTTACAATTTTTATTATGCTAATTATTTTCACTAAAATTTTATTTATGAAGTTAACAAAAAATAAATAAATAAATAAGTACAAAATTCAAAATGCTACAATAAGGTTTTTTGTAATATTTATTTTAAGATTATTGTATAGATTTTTACGTTTATTTCACTCTTTGCAATTTACTCATTATTAGCAGTAACTATGGTGCTAGTCCTGTAAGGTACCAATTTACTATGTTGTGTATGTTTTTTTATAAACTGACTGGTAAAGCTTTTATACAAGGGTGGATGGCAGTGTAGCTGCGGGAAGGTTATTTCTAGTTGAAGCTGTAGATGTTTATGTTGGAGGCGGGACTCCATGACCTCTGCCATGTGTTGGATGTAGGGGCAGTGGCGGGGGCGGGACTCCATGACCTCTGCCATGTGTTGGACTTAGGGGCGGGCTGCGAGAACTGGGTGTAGGCTGGCTGTGGTTGGCTAGCTGTAGAAATTCTGAGTGTACTGCGGAGCCCCCTGGTTGTACTTGGAGTCTGATGTCCTTCAAGTAGATGCTGGGGTCCTCCCTGTACAGACCGATGTTGTTGCCCTTGGGCCCCATGTAATTGGTGCTGTTGGGGTCCGACATTGTTGGGGGTGCCATGTTTATGCCCGTGCCGCCGGCTGGAACCCCAGCTTGTTGGCGCCGTACTGGATCTCGTGCGGGTTGCGTCGGTGCTCTTGTAGCCGTAGCTGTAGCTGCCGTCCTTGTTCTGTAGGTTGATCTGCTTCAGGATGGGGACCGGGGTTGTGTACTGCTGCTGCTGAGACTGAGGCTATGCCGCCGCTAGGCAACAAGCCGCCAGTACCTGCGCACAACACACAAGGATCATGTAAAAAATCACCCAATGAATAAATAATACTTTTAATTTCTAAAAAATGTATAAAAAGCCCAGAAATTATTGAATGTTAAAGTTTAGCCTAACACAAATTGTTGATATAATTTGAAATTGTTACGTTTGTCCTCTACTATTTCCCTACAGATCAATTTTAAAATAAATATATAACTTTCTTCTAATTAGTAAATCATACCAACTGTAGTAGTTTATTGAAAATAGTTAGTCTATGTATTGTCGCCCTTAAGCAACAAGCCGTCAGTACCTGCGCACAACACACAAGGATCATCTAAAAATCACCCAATGAATAAATAATACTTTTAATTTCTAAAAAAAAATGTATAAAAAGCCCAGAAATTATTGAATGTTAAAGTTTAGCCTGTAACAAATTGTTGATATAATTTGAAACTGTTACGTTTGTCCTCTACTATTTCCCTACAGATCAATTTTAAATAAATATATAACTTTCTTCTAATTAGTAAATCATACCAACTGTAGTAGTTTATTGAAAATAGTTAGTCTATGTATTTTCGCCCTTAAGTCTAGCTATCTCCACTTTATTTATAAGAGAAACAAATTTAAGAGGCTTGTAGGAGTTGTCAAATCTCCGTCTTTCATACAAATTTTTATTAAAATATGTTGGAAAATAAGCGATATAAAACTTTTTAAAAATTTACCCATAAGAATAACATGGGAAACTTGATTTGTCTATAACCAGTAAAGCTATTTAAAATACTAATAAACCATCCATAAAAATTATACCACACTAAGAAATACCCCAGTAACAGCAGACATGTGTACTCAGCGAATTTGCAAAGAATTATTATTTCAACATTAAAGAACTTTTTGACTGTAACTAATAATCTTTACAAGGAAATACAGTGTGATTGAAAAGTCCTGGAAAGATGAAATATATTTTTTGCCATTATTGATGAAGTAATGAAACTTGGTATGCCAATAATAGCCATAAATACCTACTCTTTTAAGCTATTATTACTTTTTTAACCCTTAAGGTTGATGGCCGACGAGGAGTCAGTCAAAATTCTTAAATAGCAGCATAGGTCGAATTTGATATCAAATTAAAGGTCTCACTTAGCAGAGTACAATGCTGCAAACTAGACTTGAAATGGATGACCGAGACGGAAATGGCAGGCGAACAAAGTTTCCATTAAAATGATATGGGTAAAACTTAAAAATACAATAACTTTCTTAATATTTAAAATTTCGATGTCGGGTTTAAAGCTTATTACTCCAAATGCAAAGACAGGGCCGAAGAAATTTCTATTTACACACCTTTTAAGGGATGTCCCTCTTGGAAGTCTTATAGAAATCTGCTTTGGCCCTTAACACATCATACATAAATTTAAACGTCTTTGTATTTGGAGTAATAAGCCACAAACCTGACTACAAAAGGTTGAATATTAAGAAAGTTATTGCATTTTAAGTTTTACCCATATAATTTTTCTCTATAACCAGTTAAGGTATTTAAAATACTAAATTGTTTGTTTTTTAAGATATTTTAAATGGTTTTAGTTAAAATTGATGAATTTTGAAAATTTAGGTCTAAAAATGCTAAAACCTTATTTTTGACCCCTTTGAAACCCCATAAAACCCTGTTGCCATAACCTGACAATGCCAGTTTGCAAACTCATGAAAATATACTTTATGTTACACCCTTCATGCCAAATTTTATCAAAATCGGAGGTCCCCTTCAAAAATTATCAGTACTACAAACATATATATAAAACAAAGGAATGGTATTTTTGGCTTCTGGGGACCTCAAAATGAAAAAGTAAAGTGGTCCCGGGTTTAGGTTTTACCATGGCTACTACGGTAATAGCGTATTTCCTATAGGGAAATTAAAGTTTTCTAGGATTTAGACATAAATAGTAGTGTACACTTATTTCTTATGACATTATTACCATAATAAATCTTATATATGTGTATATAAAAGGTTTAAAATCCAAGCTGGTTTTTTTAAATTTTAAGAAACCCTATTAATAATGTGTAATATTTTTTTTTTGGGATAAGCATTCAACAATTGAATTGTATAATTAGAATTCAATTGTTCTAGTAAATATAATTAAAAAGACACTAATTACCTACAATATTACAAATCTTAATGTACTTACCTTTTTGGCTGCCCTACACCCGGTATACAATCTCGATTATCGCGTTTACACCATTCTCTAGTAGGTGGTTCAGGAAAACGTTGTTATTATTCAAATCTCCGGTTGAAAAATAGTCTGCGATAACGGTAAAACTATAAAAATCTTGAGGTTTTATATTTGACTTTACAATGGTTTGGTTGTCAATTTTGGATTGAAGAAAATTGAGTATTTGATCTAAATTTTGTTCATTTAAATCAAAACGTTTTACCTCTACGTTCATTTGTTTAAAAAAATTAATAAGTAAAGACAAACAATAAAAAATTAAAAAAAATTAGTTTAACAAAAACTAAAGTACAAATGTTACTCACAGAATGTTTAAATTTAATAAAAATTAATAATAAATGTAATAAATTTACCCTAGTAAAAAATAAATAACACGTTAAGACTTACTAACGACCGACGACCGAATGAACTGTGAAACAAAATTCCAACTTGGCTCCTATTTATGTGAAATGAGACTGCGCACCAAACCCCCTCCACCCTAAAGATATTGCTTTCTCACTTGACCTTATTTGTGTGAAATGTGATTACCCCTTCACCCACAATGTTGCTTGCAATTTGCCTGATTATCTATTATTAAAAAAATATCTAAATGCACTTTTATTCTATAATACTAAAAATGATAAATTTGAAGTAAATAAACAACCAAAGTTAATATATAACAATTATAAACATTATTTTCAAAGTTGTATTAGATTTGTTAAAATGTATTAGATTTGTTAAATGTATTGTACATGTTGCTGTAAATGTATTGTACATGTTGCTCTAAATGGGACGGTTTAATTGTAAGGTGTTATCACAGATAACTTTGGTTTAATGTGTCAATTTCAAATATGTTCGCAATAAAGGTATGCATAAGTACTGCAGATTCTTATGTCAAATTATAGATTAAAAAATTAAATTGTTAACATTTAAAACTATATCTTAGTTTTTTGTTACCCGTTAAGATTAAGAGTTACCTGCAATATCTTGTTTCTTTAACTCTCTAGAGGACAATGGTAATTGTAGATGTTTTTAAACCACTTCATATTGATAATCAGGCATTGGACTTGCGTAACTTTAGTATATGTTTGCAATAATAGTATGTGTAGGTACTTCACACTTATAAGCTAAGTTGGAAAATTAAAAACAATATTATATTGTTAATTTTTAAGATATATATACTAAGCTTCATCAATATCTGTCCATTTCTAAAGGAGTTTGCCTATTCTCCATATTGGTTAAAATGGGAAAAGAGTATACAGGTTTGCCGCCATGATAATTACAAAAACGAAGATTTTTCTATTATAAATGGATTAATTTTAACCAAATGAAGCTGAATGCCAAGTGTCATCCAAAAATATAGGTTAATAAGTAAAATATTCACACATCCTTATTCTCCATTAGATTAACATAGGAGTGCCAAAATACAACATACTTTCTTTAGACTTTTTAATATCTCATTAACCAATAGAGATATACCAAAGCTTTAAAATACTAAATTGTGTTTTTTTTTAATTTTTTGGACCTAAATGCAATGGTTAAAATAAAGATTCTAAAATTATCTATGAAAAATGCAAAAAACCCCTCAAAACTACCTCTTCCGATAGGTTGATATGTCTGGTTTACGAATTCATCCAAATAAACATAGGGTTACACATCTCTATTAAATTTGATGTCGACTATTATGTTTTGTTCTCTGGGTCCCTATAAAACAAAAATGTAACATGGTCCCGGCCTTAGGTCTTACCATGAGATCTACAATAGCTTATTCCCTATGGGAAATTTACTAAAATCAACCTGGTTGTACACCTTTTATTAAATTTGATGTCGACTATTATTTTTTGTTCTCTGGGTCCCTATAAAACAAAAATGTAACATGGTCCCGGCCTTAGGTCTTACCATGAGATCTACAATAGCTTATTCCCTATGGGAAATTTACTAAAATCAACCTGGTTGTACACCTTTTATTAAATTTGATGTCGACTATTATTTTTTGTTCTCTGGGTCCCTATAAAACAAAAATGTAACATGGTCCCGGCCTTAGGTCTTACCATGAGATCTACAATAGCTTATTCCCTATGGGAAATTTACTAAAATCAACCTGGTTGTACACCTTTATACCAAGCTTTTATCAATATAAGATAATATTTCCTTTAAAAAGTTATCAGTACCATAGAAACACACGCACATATATATAAGGTTAAAGTTATTGGTGTTTTAGCTTTTAAGGATATTAAAAAGAATGCTTAGATCTTACAAAGGCTAGGCCTACCGCAAAGGGGAGGTATTAATATAACTTAATTAAATTTGGTATGTGTATTATGTAGATAAGGTTTAACTTATACTTCAATATAAAACCTATTTAATGAATATACACATCTGAAGGAGGTATTTTTTATACATTTTAGAGGAAAAATCAATAATAACGTTATTTATTACCACAAAGGTTAAAAAAATACAAAATTGTATAGTTTTAGAATGATACAAAATCAGGATGTCTAAATAAAACCTATAAAAAGATATACTATCCACCAAACCTGCATTCTCAGCGAATTTTCAAATACTCTTGAAAATTATAATTTCCTCATAAACACTATAGTTATGGAAATGTAATTGTTAAGTTAGACAAACTGTATCAATATTTTTCATTTTTTTTTTAAATTTTCCTATAACACCATGAGGGTGAGTATGTAGGTTTGCCGTCATATGGGTGTTGTAAGCAAATATCAGTTAAATTGTACCTCAATGTACATACCAAATATTATCAAGTTATTGTGTTCTTTTCATTTTCACCATAAAGGCCATTGGGATAAGTACGTAAATTTGCCATGGATGTTGTAAGCAAATATCAGTTGAACCCTACTAAGTAAATGTATACTAAATTTTATCAAGTTATTCTAATAAATAAGCGATATACAGGGTTTTATTGATTTCCCCATAAATTACATGCAAAACTTATGTTTTGGCTTTTTTCCTTAAACTGTTAAGCTAAGTTACAATTTTAAAATATTACATTGTTTGCCTTTTTTAAACTGTTTTAAATGGTTTCCAGTTAATATTGTTGAATTTTAAAAAATTATGTTTAATAAATGCAAAAACACTTGTTCATGACCATCAGTGGTGTTTTATTTCAAAATGACATCAGATTATTCCAAATCAAAATAAATAGATAACTTATTGCTGGAGGCATAAAAATGAAACTTGTGAAATCATGTGTGTTAATGAAAGAGTTTTAGGTAAATTATGTATGTGGGAATGTATGTACGACATTTGGCAGCAATGTATGTACGACGTTTGGCAGCTATCTTGAAAACACCCGTCCTGGTGACTTGTAGAATGAAGAGAAATTGGTGTACGTGGTCTGGCTTGGTGTACGTGGTCTGGCTTCGTGTATGTGGTCTGGCAACTGCCACCATAGAACAATGGATAATATCTTTGCCGCAGAATAATAAATGATATCATGCTATTGGTGTGTCGCTGGATGAGGCTTCACTTTTTTAGCAAAATTTCCCTATAGAGAATACACTATTATAGTAGTAGCCATGGTAAAACCTAAGCCGGGACCATGTTACTTTTACATTTGGAGGCCACCCAGAAGGTAATAAAACACCTTTCATCTATATCTATATACAGAGTGAACAACTTAACTGTGCCACCATTGGTATATCCTAAACTATGAGATTTAGAGAAAACTTTAAATGGGGATTATTACCTATTTCTTTTTAAGGCAATAAAAAATATGAATTCCATTTTCAATATGTCTGCCAACTTTAAAATTTCTTATGGAACACGCTACATTTTTATGGTGTTTTTTTTTTTAAATGTACATGTACTTTTAAGACATTTTTCTCTAAACCTAACGGTTAGGGAGCTAGAGGCAAGTAAAGTTCATTATTAGTTCCATAAGAATTACATAGGTCAAATTTTATTTGTCCATATCTCCAAAACCATCCAGTAAAATAACAAATACTTAGGAATAAAAATGTCTTAAAATTGTGTTTTAAGAACATTTCACGCATTAAAATTATCATTTACGCATAAATTAACTTTTTTCCAATATGGTGGATAAAATATATATAATCTTTAAGAATTATATCTTATTATGGAAGAAATGTCATCAAAATATCAATTTAAGACATTTTTATTCATTAGTATTTTTTTTTTAATGTTGGAGATATGGGCTGTAAAAGTTTTCCTCATGTTATTATTATTATGAAACTAAAAATTAACTTTATTTGCCTCTGGCTGCCTAACCGTTAGGTTTAGTGAAAAATGTCCAAGAATAAAAATGTCTTAAAATTACCTGTACATTTCAAAACCACCATGAAATGTAGAGTGTTCCATATGAAATTCTAAAGTTGGCTGCCATTTTAGAAGGAAATGGAATTCATATTTATTATTGCCTTATAGTAAAATACGGCTTTATATAGTAGGTGGAGGGAAAATTAATTATGCTATAAATTGGATCCATGAAATTATTAGGCTTTATAATTACTGAATTAAACTGTAAATAATGAACATTGCATCATTTTCAGGGTATAATTACAAGTGATGACTTTTTTATATACTTATAATACATTAATAAAACTCTGTATCTCACTAATGTATTGATATAACTTTATTAAATTTGTTATGTACATGTATTAGGTTGGCTGTAAGGTACATCTACTCAATCCCAAGGAGTAGAAATATTAAAAAAATTATATCTACTCCCAAAAACGCAAGACCTTTATGCGGAAAAATGGAATGCAATTTAGTTACATGCATTGAAAATCAATTTTTATATACACTTACAATATTCTCAACACAGCAAACCTACATTCTCTTTCCATATTATTTACATGGTAAGTTAATAACAGATTTTTAATCTAGTTGGAAATTCTGGAAATGCTCATGTCATCTGCGACAAAAATATTCAATCCATAATAGAAATAACATAGGGTATATTTATGTAAATAAAATTTTGTATTAAATTTAATAAAGTTTTTTATAGTTACATAATAAAAAAATTTATTACAAGCTTCACATTTCTTAAGCAAATGGGCGCGTTGCATTGAGTAAATGCAGCGTCTCCCGCTGCATTCTAAATTGGTGAAAGTTTGTATTGCAGCTTGGTAAAGTGATATTGATTGAGTTTAAGGACACCTTGTGTTAAGAGTATATATATAGCAACAAATCCCGCATGTGAGTTAGTACATTAGGTTCCCAGTATCAAATAACGTTTTACCTACTTTAAAATTACGGTTCTATTAATTTTAGTTTTATTTTCATAAACTATGGATAGAAATACTAAATTTTCCTGTGAAATTTGTAACAAAACATACACGAGGAGATGCGGTTTAAATCGTCATTACAGAGAGAAGCATTTAAACAGTAGTAATTGCCATCAGTGTTTATCATGTGGTACCTATGTGAAAAGACGCGAACATATGTACAGACACAAAACTTTTCACTGCAAACCTAAAGTAGCAAACTCAACTACATCTTTCAATACAACCATTTTTAACACAACAATATTTATTGGACCATCCGCAAATGGCGAAGGAAATACAACACGAAGATGTTACCAACAATCTAACATCACCCCCAATGGTGCGTCAAGTTCAAGACATCCTCAAGAATCTGTCACCAATGAAGATAACAGAAGTATTATCACAGAATATTTTAGGAGCTCCGATAGCGAAGATAATTATTCTACCGACAATGAAGACAACAGGAGTCACATAACGGATGTCAGCCGATCTATCGGTACGTCAACTTCAAGATATCACCAAATATCTGTCACCAATGAAGACAACAGAAGTAATGTAACAGAACATTTCAGGAGCTCTGATAGCGAAGATAATTATTCTACCAACAATGACTTAAATACCAACAATGACTTAAATACCACCAATGAAGACAACAGGAGTCAAATGACGGATGCCAGCCGATCTATGTGTACGTCAACTTCAAGATATCACCAAATATCTGTCGCCAATGAAGACAACAGAAGTAATGTAACAGAACATTTCAGGAGCTCTGATAGCAAAGATAATTATTCTACCGACAATGACTTAAATACCAACAATGACTTAAATACCACCAATGAAGACAACAGGAGTCAATTTACGGATGCCAGCCGATTTATCGGTGTGTCAACTTCAAGAAATCACCAAGGATCTGTCACCAATGAAGACAACAGAAGTAACAGCGCACAATGTTTTAAGAGCTCCAATGAGGAAATACAGTCCAGTGATAGTGACAATGAGGAAATACACTCCAGTGATAGTGAAGATAATTATTTTACCGACAATGACTCAAATGACAATAAGTGATTCTACATGTATACCACTCACCGGGGCTATAGGCAAGTTTTTAACAATATTATATATTACTAACAAATGTTATTTATAACTATTACTTTATTAATGAAAAGCAATTCTATCGCTATAAAAACAATAACATTTTTCACTATTTTTATTAACAAATGAAAATTGGTTATAATCCTCATTATATTTCTTGTAGAACAAACATATTTTTTTTAATTACCATGTTATTTTTCATATAACTATTTTTCCCACATTATTTTTATGTATTGGTGTTTTTTAAATAGTTTACTTTATATTGAAATTTGATAATATTTATTACAAAATTAACAAGAAATACTTCCCAACATTCAGTTAAATAATAAGCTACAATATAATCAGTATGTTAATCTTAACCGGTTAAATAAGCTAAAATAGCAATTCACACTCATCTGCTATCTACTTCCCTTTTAAGTTGTTACCGCTTTATTAATAGATATTTTAAAAACTCATAGCATACAACAATTGTATTATTATGTTTTATTTGTTATTGAAAGTTTTTGGAATTTTAGTGGGTATTATTTATGTAATTTGTTTAATGTCTTATTATATACTTTATAAAATATGTAATAAACATCCATTTGCTAGTTTGTCTTAATTTTTTATATATTATCCCTAAGAAATATGTAAAAGGTGTTGGTTATTAAACTATAATACGAGTAATATATAAAAATATGTGCATTTCAAAAATCCAGTTGCTGATTTTACTTATACTTTGAAATTACAAGTGTACTATTTAAAAAATAAGTTTCAAATATAATTTCAATAACTTAAAAAGAATAAAAATTTAATTCAAATTATATTTTGTTAAATTTGCTATTTTCATAACATAACATAACATATATGAATATTAATGAGGTGTCCCGTGCGCTATTTATTAATTGTATAATTATGTATGAGTAGAACTCCCTCTTAGTACATGAATGTTGATAATACCATCACATACATCTATTTTTTTGTTTGTTTACTATTTAACTTTTAAAAGTAATATTACAGTTAATTAAAGGACTTGCATTGAAAGTTGGTTAACATTTTAAGCACCCTCTAGACATGAATAAAAAGCAAGAAGGGTAAGGACCGAAATGATATGACCTTTTTTAATTGCAATTTATAACCACACTATATCCCAAGCATTAAAAGTATACCTTAATCTACAAAAAAATATATAGGAATAAAAAGCAAGAAGGGCAAGGACCAAAACGATATGACCTTTTTTAATTGCAATTTATAACCACACTATATCCCAAGCATTAAAAGTATACCTTAATCTACAAAAATATATAGGTTTAGTAAATGAAGAAAAAAAGGGGCATAACAGATGAAAAGTAATAGATCTTCTGGTGTTGTGGCATATTAATTGAGTTCTCTAAGTTCCTACCACCAACACCACGACATAGAGCTAGGGAAAAATGTTGTGTAAGCTAAAAAGGTTACTTAATATAGCATTATACAGCCTTATGTTACTTTTTATAACTTTAAACCCTCAAATTCGCGCCTCACATGACAAAAATGACATTATAAACGGTTACAATCAACCTTAAATTACTTTTAACAAACTTGTAGCAATTAAAATTAGTTAACTTTTGGTTTTTTGCACATGCAGAGTTAGGCTAATTAAATTTGTTTAAGCTTGATACCTAGGAAAAAATGTAATAATTTTTTTTGCAATATTTTAAGGGTAGCTAGTTGCAATAAAAAAAACTGACGGGGCTAATGATAAAAATGTGAAATTAACATTGAAACACTAAGTTGAGCAGTTAAATAAAAACGTTTGTTTATCCTTTAGACAGCATTAGATGGTTGGGTACGGACTTTAAGTTTGAGGATGGAAAATTGCAGTCTCCGGTGGATATCAACTCAAAAATAGCCATATAATTGGAAATTTAATGTATTCCTATAAACTAATACATTTTCATTATAAAAAACTGGGGTTTACATCAATCTGCACTGTAAACTATCTAGTTTCCACATGTGTAGCCACACCGCGGCACGGCGGTCATTGTGCAACCATAACGCACACTAGTCACGTGCCTGAGGCCCCTGGCCGCAGGCACGTGGCAGGCGACCGCGACGGGAGCATGGTGAGCGGTAAAGTTAACTCACGTTCATGTCGCTACGTGCAGAGACAGACATATGACTGCGAGTCGGATTTCAACAATTAATAAAAGCAAGGTATAAACGTTTAATGTAAGAACATAATTTTTGCAATTCCTCAACAGTTTGGTTTTTATATTAAACCTGTTAAACAATACTTTATATTCCAGATACAATTAATAATGGTTGACTATTTTTTTGTCATTATATCGCATTCAAGTATTCCATTACATTAATAAGAAAAATAAGTTTAAAATACTTCCAGACCTACACCTGGTTTGTGTTAAAAAACTATTAGCCTATATACATGGTATGACATTAATAGCCAGCCACCAACTTCAGAAAATGTAAAACATTCTCTGCGGTCCATAGCACTTGCCTTGAAACATTTAAAAACTAAAATATAAGGTTATGATCTCTCTTTTAGAGCTAAATCCAGGGCGCTAAGCCATTGCAGCCTAATTAATCCTTCGGGGAAAGCATTTATTGGCTATGTGAGTCATAGTCTGTAACTCTGCTCCACAGGGGCATTACTGGTCTTCTGTCATTCCCCATTTCTATTTCCAATAATTACATCTTCCCACACCAGTGTGCAAATTGAGAACAGTCCACTGCTTCCTAGAAATATCCATACCACTTACTGCTAAGGTTGGGTCAGCAATTAAAAAATTCATTCCGGCCTGGCAGCTGAACTAACACCCAAGTGATCTCTCAGCTATACCATCTGCCAGATGAAAAAAGTATTACTACAAGGTTTTAAGAGTAATAAACAAAAACACATTGTGAGCTGTCCTACTTTTAAATGTTCTTCACAAAAAATGGGCAACAACAATGCGTTCAGCTAGGCAATTAATTTAGCCTATTCATATTCATTCTTGCCTCTACCACGAAAAAATGTGTTTTTTATTACAACCTATGTTAGTAATATAAATATATTTTATTGCCACCTACTATACTAAGGGTTTAATAATTAAAAGCGAGGAGATTTTTAACAACACGCGGAAAGCTTTTTTAAGAGGCTTATTACACAGAGTGTAGCTGGTTTATAAGTAAGAAATATATCACTCCTTAATTATATCAGTGCGTTATTGTCATTTAACATCTTTAAACTAACATTTTAACCTTAGCCCAAACAATAGACCTATAAAGTAGCTTAGAAGTCTCTAGGTAAACCCAGTTATCTTGGTGTTAAATATTTTTCTCAATTACCTTCAACAATCAAGAGTATTGAAATTTAAACGGTTTTAACAAGAAACTCAGACAGTACCTCATCAATAGGTGCTACTATGATCTACCACCTTTTCAATAATCCTCATTTTTCTCCCGGTCATTATTACTACACCAACTCCCCAACCTATACTACAACCTCGTTGCACAGCGTCAGGAATTGACGGCCAAGTTATAGCCTACTATAAAGAAATTAAGGACGGGTCCCATGCTTTCATGGTCTACGGGACGGACATAGGAGGTAACAGGTAACTTTTTATGGTCAACTGGTAATACTATTAAAAATTATTAAACTAAAAAACCAAGTTTTACTTGTCTGTTAAACAATAATGAAATGCATATAGGACTAAAAACATAACTTATATATCTTGTATTTGGGGTAATTTAAAAACGAAAGTTACATTAAGATCTTTAAGTTACACGAAGATTACATTATGTTACATTATATCTTCCATTTGGGGTAGTTTAAAAATGATAGTTACATTATGATCAATGGAATAGTAAATGCATTTTTACAAATTTAATAATTCTATTCTTATAATCACATTGCAATCTGTACAACGAATAGTTTCCTAAGTAAACATTTTACTTCATTAATTCCTTTAATGCGCGGTTTTTATAGCAAATACTTGCATAAAGCCAATTTATTTAGTAATGGAATGCATCATCAGCTTATTTATAGTTAACACATCATCCGGACTCATTTTTTTCCACCCACTTCAAGACCATGTAAAGCCTAAAAAGCTAAATAGACATAATGTAAACCCATTTTAGGCTACTATAATAACCTTAAAAATGACCCAACCTCCTTTCCCTGGTAGCTCTGTGTTGTGCTGTCAAGTTGTAGGTTACAACCTAAAAACTCGGTCAAAAACACCGAAACACAGAGCTAAAAGGAATATAGGTTGTAAAACGTCTAGTTTTATTTTCTACTAGTGCACTTGTTGCTAGATATCGAGCAATTTAGTTAAAGTATTTTTAATGTTTAAGGTAACATGAAATCTTGTTAATTTCCTCTCAACGGTAATCTAGGAGGAATTTAGAACTTTAAGAGCGTCTAGGGCCCCTTCCATTTATATAAATTTCTATCAATTTACTTTAGAAACAACTTCTCGCCAAGCCCTATTCAATGATACCAAAATTATTACAATTAGTTTAAAAACTGTAGTAGTTCCTTGAACAAAAAACCATGCGTATTCAATATGTATAAGATACCTTTAATAACGAATACAATCCAAGTTTCACTTACATCATACTGCATATTTTAAATAACTGTACATCATACATTACATCCGATATATTGTAAACTTCTTCACTCTCCAGGACACTGGTTTGGGACGTGTCTGAATAATGTTTTTTTTTTTAAAGAAAAAACATTATCCCCAGGTTAAAATATTATATAAATGAACTATTTTTTATTTTTTTTGTTTTTTAAATAGCTCATTTATATAATACCCCCCTCCCTTATTTCAAGAGGGTGAAGAAATAATTTGGAAAAACAACTTTTAATAAAATTTAATTTTGAAAAAGAAAATGTTTGGAAAACAAAATTTACAAAAAATACACAAACAGTTTACTTACTGATTGCATTACTCCTGCAAACGCCACACAGTCGTGAGCTTGTTTAAAACTTTCACACGTATCAAGTACCCTCTGTTGGTCATAAATCTAGGAACAATATATTTTTTAGCAACCTTTACATGAACATTCTGGTCTTTATGCCTCATCAAAAAAATGTGAGGTTTCACACAAACGTGTGCTCGAAAGAAATATTTTTGACCAGCATAGAGTCTTTGATAACGTACCTTAGGAATCTGTGTGGTTTTCTTAGGGGCAATGTTAAGCGAACATGAATCAAGAGTGCTCCGCATGGATGCTGTTTTGCGGTCGAAGTGATAGCGGCACAACTCCTCGCCGCTCACAGCCCACCTGGTGCATTTTTGATTTATTTTCGCTCCAGTTATTCAAACATAATTACATTGGCGTTTCGATGCCGCTGCCTTCTTTACTGTTTTTTTCAGACCAGAATTAATTTTACTAACTTTATTGTTTGCAGGTTGCTCCACTTGAAGGTCATTGGAAGTGGAAGGAAAAGAAGTTAAATTTTGTTCGGGTTTGGAAGGGCTATGGACGGGAGAGATAGGATCAAAGGTGGAAAAATAATTTTTGATAGGAGTAGACGGCTTGGAAGGTGACCTCCGTTCCTTAGGCTTCTCGAAAATTTCCTCGTCCGAGTCCAAGTTGATGGTTACCAGACCGGGATCCACACTACTTCCACTTGCCACGGTTGTGACTGTTGGTGTTGTCACAGTACACATAGCTGTCACCGTGGCCAAAATTGTGCGCAGCGTAGTGCTGGCAGTGACGGTAGAGGAAGCGCCGGGTCTCAGGTCCACAATAATTTTTTGTGGCGAAGCGGTCGTGGCTGGCGGCAGTGGAATCTGCGAAACATCAAGAATCGGCATTGAAAGGGACGAGGCGTTCGGCATTGGAGCGGAGGTGACAGCAGGCGAAGTGGTCGGCATTGGAGCGGAGGTCACAGCAGGCGAGGCAGTTGGATAATTCTTGATGCGAACACCCATGGTCACGAGAGCGGTGTAGAGTCGGCTAGCAGGCTGCAAGTCTGAAAGCAGAATAAAGCAGCTCGGGACGGCAAAGGATTAACCTAGAACGCTATGTGGTGGGGGCAAACCGGGCACATGTGCCAATGGAAAATTACCAAAGTGCCACCTCCACCCCCGGGGGGGGGGGGGGTTCCCTACCCCTAGGACTTTAACTCTTGGATGGCTGCTACCCTTACTTACGTGTGAATATCAAATAAAATATTTTACCACAGCCCAGACAACCAACACTTTAACGCATATCGCTCTAAGTCCTGCGAGCTCTCAGGACTTTGGCAAAAATCCGCCAAGTGTTGGCTGACTGTTACTACATGTGGGACAAAAAAATTTTATTTTTTATTCACACACAAATGTAGGTCAAGGTCATCCAAGAATTAAAAAGAAATTCCCCCGAGGCCTAAGACCGCCGGCGGTCAAAGGCCTCGGGGGAATCTCACAACTTAGGGGGAGGTGAAAAATAAAAAATAATTTTACTTAATTTTGAGTTTCCATAAGGGAAACATGCTACAATAATTTTGGTTCCCCTAACGGGAATCATAAGGTCATGCTAATCATGACCTGGGCCCCATCTTAACCGATAAACTGACATAAAGCCTAACGTACCGGACAGTGTCAGGACCCGGTGCTTCGTGCTGAAGGATGCCAACCACCCGTATGTTTCCAGTGACGAGTGATGAGGTCCAGCAGCGCCCTTGGTCCGAAAACCTAAGGGTGGATCCCCAGGGGCCTACCCCCAGGCTCGTTAAGCACCATACTACTGTTGTTAAAAAAATATTATTGAGGCATGCTAAGCCTCAAAAAGAAATTATTTTACGGAGGCTTCTAAGCCTCAAACCTAACACTTTAACTGCCAATTTACGGAGGCTAATCCTCCAATATACGAATTTAGAAAATATTTTTCTTGGGACAACCTGTGGGAGATTAGTACAAAGAAATATTTTACAACACAAAACTTAAACATAGGGGGGAGATTGATGTTAAAAAAAATAAATAATTTTTACTTAATTTTGAGTTTCCACAAGGGAAACATGCTAAATAATTTTGGTTCCCCTAACGGGAATCATAAGGTCATGCTAATCATGACCTGGGCCCCATCTTAACCAGTACACTGACATAAAATCTAATGCAAAGCACTGACATAAAGCCTAACGTACCGGTCAGTGTCAGGGCCGACACTTTGTGCTGAAGGATGCCAACCACCCGTATGTTGCCAGTGACGAGTGATGAGGTCCAGCAGCGCCGATGACACAAGGCCTAACGGTTAATACCAAGGGGCCAACCCCGAGGCTCGTAAAGTGTCATACTATTGTTGGTAAAAAATAATTCTTGAGGCATGCTAAGCCTCGAAAAAAAATTTAATTTTACGGAGGCTTCTAAGCCTCAAACCTAACAGTATAACTATTTACATAGGCTAAGGAAGCCAAAAATTTTAAAAACTAATTTTGGGGACAACCTGTGGAAGATTAATACAAAGAAATATTTTTCTAAACACAAGACTTAGACTAACACCAACCTGTGGAAACATTAGCACACACAAATATTTTTTCACTGCACAACACTTTCACTAAATCACAACCAACACCGAGCACCAAGCAGCAAGCACAAAATAAAATTATTTCCTAACACTACACATGCCATGCCTTAGACTAGAAAAGAATTCCCAATATAATGCGGCGCCAACATTACATTGCGAATCCTGTAGGGCAGAGCTTCAACCACTCAGCTGAAGTGTTTGAAAGCAACTGCGAGGAAGCTAAGCCTCAGAGAACCGAAGCTGAGCCGGTCAGGAGTGGGGGAACCGAACCTGGTTACGTAAACGACCGGACCTCGGCACGTACGGACCTCGACACGTACTTGTTTGCGGCATTGGACAATCCCCAAGAGCTACACCTGAATACATAACTAGCCGGATCTCATTATACAATACGTGACAGCGGTAAAGTGCCACAATGGCGCCTTAGGGTATGGCACCCCCACCCCCGGGGGGGGGGGGCTTGACCGGTCGGACCCACCCCCCGGGGGGGGGCCTTGGGACTTAGAATATTTTCAGTCCAAGATATATGTTGTATAAAATAATAATTTATTTTGTCTCTCTCAGCGCAGCCTACAGTCAGTGTTGGTTAGGAACAAAATTAAATTTTGTCTCCAGTGTCGCTTGCGAATTACGTAACACTTATGTAACCAACCCATGTCTGCCGTCTTGGCTCTCTCTCAATACAAGTCAGTTACTCGCCGGCCGTCTTCCTCGACACAAGGTATACGCTGCGACTCAACGCTACCGGACTTTCTGTGAGTAAAATTTTAATTTTTTACATCATTCTCTCTTATTATATGACTTAGCAAAATATATCGCTACCTGTTTGCTACTAAATTAATTTTTATTTAGCTCTACAAGTCTACTAATATTTTCGCAAATGTTTTTAAATATTTTACTCTCATGATTAAATTTTATTCTACACTGGTGGGTTTTAGACTTAGCTGCAAAACTGAACCATGCCCGTCTTGTACAAAATTATTTTTTCTTTTTTAGATATACCTCTTTATTAGTCTTACAATAAATATTTCTTGGACTTAATTTTTGTACAATTCACGCTGTTATTTTTCCACACAGTACGTGTTAATACTTCGGCAGTTCGCAGCAAACTGTTTCCAGACATAGCAACACCAGACCGCGTTACCACCACCACTACTCATACCCCCCACTACTTCCAGCTAAGGTGCTACAATTAACTGAGTGTTTCAGTTTTATACAAACCTTACTGTGAGACACAGCTATGGCTGAAACTTTGCGGGAAAAATTATTAAGAGTAAAATTTTTGCTGGCCAAGCAAAATAATTCTGTTAGGGTGTCCAAGACTTCCACTTTAACAAAAATGAAACGCTGCTTTAGGAATAATCCAAAATTTTACTCAAGGGACACTAACATCACTATGGATGATAAAATGTTTCAAAAACTTTTAGACAAGCTAACTTTTGCCAGTAAAATAACGCTGGTGACTCCAATTCCAGACTAAGTGTCAAGGTCACTTAAGAATTAATAAAAAAATATTTTTTTTTGACAAATATTTCCACTCCGGGTAATGGAGGCCCAGCAAAATGACAAACTCGAATGAGTTGTTGGAAAAAAAATATTTTTTTTATTTTTTCGCATCTGACCACTTTACCCCCACCACGCGGCCTGGTACCCGGACGGCACGGTGCTGTCCGGTCAGTCGGCGTCCGGCTCCCGCGCGGTGATGACACCACCACCACCACCATCGGCTGTTCGCAATTTTGTTTCCAGTTGGGCTTCGGGTTTCTCCAGTGGGGTAAGTGGAAATAAAAAATTATTTATTTTTTTTTAATTGTAGGTTCTGGGGTAAGGTCAATGACCTCTGGCGGATATATTAGGTCGAGAGTCTGATCGCTGGGGAATGGAAAGAAATATTTTTTGCACTTTTGTGATTCCTCGAGAAATTTTAAATTTCTCACCGTACTTTGAGGAATCGCGAAAGTGCAAAAATATATTTTTTTGTATTCTTGCGTGACCTTGACCTAATTAACGTCAGTGACGTCATCATGATGACGTCAGCGTTAATGACGTCACCATGACGTCATAGGTATGACGTCATATGTCGTCACTATGACGTCATGGCCTTGATGACGTCATCAGTGACGTCATCGTGACTCACGCTGACGTCATCGTGATGACGTCACGTCCCAGAACCTACAAATTGCCACTACTATTAAGGTCCAAAAATGCCAAAAACCCATTTTTGACCCCTTTGAAACCCTATTAAACCCCGTTCCCATAGCCCGACAATGCTGGTTCGCGAACTCATGAAAATAGACCTGGTCTTACACCTCTATACCAAATTTCATCAAAATCGGAGTACCCGTTCAAAAGTTATCAGTACCACGGACACATAGATATATATAGATAGATATATAGATAGATATATAGATAGATATGTATATATATATACATATATATGAAAATAAACGAATGGTGTTTTTGGCTTCTGGGGACCTAAAAATGAAAAAGTAACGTGGTCCCGGGCTTAGGTCTTACCATGGCTACTACCGTAATAGCGTATTCCCTATAGGGAAATTCGCTAATAACAATGTCCACACATCATTTCTGGCACGGTAATGAACATACTTGTGCAATGATTGATCGGTTGGCGCCTTTGGAAGAACTCTTGGAGAAGAGTGTCCACGAAGACTCAGTAGAAATTCTTGAATGTAAGTATGGGTTGCATGAATGACCGTGTGAAGACAAATACATCACCGCAAGCAAACCCGTCTTTGAAATGAATAACTGAATCGAAAATGACACAAATTCAAACTTAATATATAAAACCACTCTACCAAAATTAAAAAAAAAACCCCTTAATATGTTCTACTTTTTGCTGCCAGAAATTAGACATATTAATTAGAATTATAAGTCCTCTAAACCTATGTAAAATATGGCGTTAAATAGCTAATTTTTCCCCAAGACGATACTATTACACCCACTAATAGATTATTTTGCTTAAAACGTCGAAATTACAGTCTGGAGAACAGGTACATAACCAAAATAACAGTTCCAACAAATGTTTTTTAGGTTAAAATGTTTAAAACTGTAACTAAGTTTGTTAGATGTTATATAATTTTAAATGTCGTCTTTTACAATGCAGATAGTGTCAGTTAAACGGCATCGTAAGGTAAAAGGTGACGCCTGACCTACATTCTATGGCTTAACCACAGTCATGAGTGTCCGTTCCACTACCCACTCTTATGGGTACCAATAAATAATGTTAATGGTCAAGAAATATACAGTATCTTATGACATGTTGCAAATAACTACTTTAACATTTTTTAATAAAATATCGTCAACGTTATATTTATAAACGTTAGTGATCATGTTAGACGCGACTATTGTTTATGGATAAGTTTATGTTAATATAGCCTACACCTGACTCCAAATGTAGGTCACGTGTTGTTTGATGTTTATTAATAAACGGTGAAATTCTCCAAGCATCAAATTTGAATTCGTCCTCAATACATAAGTGAGAGAAAATTAGTGTGAACTAAACTAACACCATATCGTTCTAATATATTAAATGCAAATTTCGGAATTCCAAATTTCTAACGCCTTTATCGTCTTTCATAATCTGTGAATGATATCACTGACAAACATCATATTATTAGCTATTTAATTTAAATACCTCCAATTCTACCTAGAATTGCCTACACCAAAATATTAAAGAAATTACAACAAAAAATAACACTTCTCTTAGCACATAAAATTTGTCATCAGGTAGAACTCACTGTCAACATAGAGCCAAGCAGATTTTTAACCAAAAATCGATAATTTTTGTCTCTTACATTCTGTATTGATCAGTTTATTATTACTGTGTGATGGGCTTACACGCCAATCTATGCAAACACTCTGCTTTTCGTGTATTAATTTTCCAACTTTATCGGAGAAAAATAAAACTAAAAATACTAGCCAAATGTCAAAACAAACGACTGTCATGAAACTAAGTAAACTTAATTGATAAACTGTATTATTTTTCAATATTTCCCTATAAAGCATATATTCAGTAGAACCTAAGACGGAAAACTGCTTTGAAAGTATGGTGGTAAAGCATATGTCCTTGAAGCGTCGCCGCCGGCAATGGCAGCTATTGTAGCCATGCACTTACTTATTCATCCTCACGAAATCAATTTGCGATACTGCGACCTTCGGCTGCATTGCCGCTGCTCCGCGACCGTCGACCACAGCGACTACAGAGGCAACAGCGGCGACACTCGGGGGACTGGAGGCTGGCTCACAGGCGTGGTGGTGCTTCCCGGGGTGTTGGAGCAAGGTCTGTAGAGGAAAAAGCATAACTTCTTCCTATGGTCAGCTGAATAGCTATTTTTTGTGTTCCGGATATGAAGCTTCAAAACTAAAACGGAAGTCAAGTTACGTTATAATATTTACCATTAAACAGCTGATTGAAAAAGAGAATGAAACATTCTTGCAACGGATACGATATTTATCGTAACGACACCATATTACTCTATTTTACATTTGGATTATTAGTTAATAACAAACCATTAGGTAATGACCAAATTAACAATTATCAATCAAGGTAAATCTAAAACCACAAATTTTACCACAGTTTGCTTTGAAATTCCTTATTTTAATAATAATTGAGACAAAAAAATCTCCAACGCAAACGAGAGCGATTTTTGTTTCCTGCATCAGCGTTGGCAATACTTGCAGGTTACAAAGATTAAAATTTTGGTTTTTTAACCAACAAAAACTCTGTGGCGACATCCAGGATGTCGCAGAAACTAACACCATTGCTCTTATGGGATGTAGCTCACCTGGCACTACAGTCATCTTGGTGTTGGAGGGCAGTCCCCCCCTTTATTTAAACTTTCCAATTACTGTTTTATGTTATTAAAAAATGAATACATTGAAATTGAGTGGCTGTTCACACTCTAAACCATTGAAATTCTTGGTGTTGAAATCAAGTAGAACTTGTAACAAGTTTTGCACAGAGGATTTGTTCATAGTTATTTTAAACAAAAATTATATTCTACCTCGAGGCTGAAAATCTGCGTTGGTGCTTAAAAATAAAAGATAATTATAAAGTTAAAATAATGGGGCGGATGAAAAAGTTATGCTGCTATAGGGTAAAAATTATAAAATTACATCATGAATAATTTTTTTTAACGTTGTTTAATTTGATCACTCAAAGGGTTTCTAGAGGAAAACAGAGAAGAGTATAGTATTTTGTGTTTTGTTGGATTGAAAGTGGTTATTTTCCAGTAAAATAAATAATCTTTGCTTACCGTACTTAAACCACTCTTAGTTTTCATCTACGGAGTTAGGTTTTATAAAGTAAAGGTTTTTACTATCCGTTTTAATATTGTGATGGAATAGGTAAATGGACTGTTACTTAAACCAAACTAATAAACATTATATAAATGTTACATGGTGTGTCCTTTGCTATCGCCTCGTCCAGCCTACCCCCCCCCCCCTCTCCACCAGATTGTGTTGTGTTCATCCCAGTACCAATCAACCTATCGAATAACGTGTGTAATCCGACACAAAAGAACAAAACTAGAAACCAATAATTGACCTACGACTCCGAAATAGAAAAGAGTCTCCAAAGCCGGAAAGTGGGTCCGAAACTGCGGAACTCATCATGTCGGAGACCTTAGACACCGATACCGTATGGCGAGATGAGCAGTTACATTTGGCAAACAATGCTATAGGAGCGTGGCTGCGCGGGTGTGGGCGCGCGCGCGTGCGGGTGAGTGCGCGTAGGCGTGTGCGGGGGCGTGCGAGGTCCCACACCGCGGAGCGGCCGCCGTTATTAGAACCCTAGACCTCTGATCACTGTAATCTACTCGCGGCCAAAACATCTCTATCGCCCTTTAATAATCAGAAAAAGTCCTGATGACCGACCATCGAGATAATAAAACGGCCTCTAAGCCGTGGCTTTGCTCGCCTTACCCGCCGTCCCCGTCCCCGCGACCACGTCATCCCGGCTAATGGAATCTGAGGAATTTGTGTCGTCAGGTTCTTCACTTAGGATATCGTACAACTGTCGACACATTTTAAGACGGGTACATGGAATGCTGAACTTAAACTTAATCCCTCGATTGATTACATTCCATACCTCCATTGCACATTTTTTAATTTCAAGGATAGCAAAAAGAATATAGTGCTATAATATATTATAGTGCTCGCCTTTGAATCCAAAGGTTGCCGGATCGATCCTGAGAAAAGTTAGTAGCTTTTTAAGGTGCTGTTATACATCGACGTCACGTCACGTCACGTCACGTCTTCATTCGCATCGATGGATCCGGCGATTCCGGAGGGGGTGCTATACATCGACGTCAAGCATTCGCATTCGCACTGGACGTTGCGTCCATTCCGCCAATTCTCACGGATTCTGCGCGCGCGGAAGTAAACAAAAAAAAACGTTCGGACAAAATCCAACCTTGCTCATTGGTTCCGAAGTTTCCCGATTGCGTACGAAGATACCCGAGGCGAAAGCCGAACGGCCGAATGGACGTTGGTAGCGGCTATACAGCGACGTCTCGTCACGTCACGTCACGTCTTCATTCGCACCCATCCGCACCGATTCGCACCCGAATGCTCCTCAGAGCATTCGAGTGCGAATGGATGCGAATGAAGACGTGACGTGACGTGACGTGACGTGACGTTGATGTATAGCCGGTTCCATTTGAATACACAGGGAGCATACCATGCGAACGTGGACGTGACGTGACGTGAGGTGATGTCGATGTATAGCAGCACCTTAAAAGGTTCGATTCCGGATCCAGTTGTCATTTGTCATTGGGCTATTAATTAATTATGCTTTCTAACAACTGGTCGAGGTTAGATAGTAACAAGACTGAGGTTTGGACCGTTCCCCGTCGAAACGTTCAAAAATGCCACTGGCATAGATAGACAAAAAATACAAATACAAAATATATTTACTTAACCTCTATGTATAAACATACTCTGCATTAATTTTTTATAGACTTGCTAAAACTCCCAATATTTTTGGGGAGCAACTAAGAGTAGTTAAAATTGTTACAGATTTTTGGAACACCAATATAACTTAGTTAGGCTATTGTATAAGTTAGCATTAACTATTGAACGAAAACTTATGTTATTGGCCTAATTCGAAAAGTAAAATATGCTTACGCTTTTGTTTTACACGGAGTAGAGTTTTCATATGTTTATTTCTTTCAAATTAAAAACTTCCTTAAATTCAGCAATGTTTAGGGTTCCAAGAGAAACATAACATATTTGTTTTCTTCTGAACAATATCAAAAGTGTATTTCCAATACGTGATCGCAAATCTGGTGTCTTGTAAACACTACAGACAAACTAAAACTTATATACATAGAAGCGCATCAAATCGGTGTGATATGATTTAAAACTAAACCCTAATTCCTCAGAAAAAAATGTAAATAAAATCCTTACTTGAAAAATCATGTATGGAGTACACGAACGCGAGCATGAGAATGTTTTCAGAGCCTCCTCGAATCTGTTATTTTGAAGCTAATTGGGTCTGGCAATGTGTTGAAAAATTTTACACCCCTGTAAGGAGGATTTCTTTCAAATTTTGTCTTTCTGTGAATGGGGTATGCCAGTCTATTTTGGTGCCTGGTGTTAATTTCATAAACATCTCCTGACCTGTTTGTTCTGACCTGCGATAAAACTTATTCTATAGTACCAGGGGGACCGAGCTTAAGCTCGGTAAAATTATTACTTTCGTTTTCACACATATAGCTCGTTCGCTCCGCTTTAAAGACGAGCTCGTTCGCTTCGCTCACTCGCCAAGCCGTAAAGTGCTGCACTTTGGTATAACTTTCTTAAAATACAGGTTAAATATGTGAGATATTGGTTTATATCTACAGTTATCAGCTGTATTTTGTTCAATTAATAAAATCTCCATAAGGATAACATGGAAACTTTGAAGGACTCTAGGGCGAAACCGGATTTTTTTCCCAGACATGGGACCAGTTTCAATCGATTTCTGGTGGCCAAAACCCCCACATTCAACCAAAAAATCAAAAATCCTTGGAGCGAAAAAAAACTTTGCCCGTACAAACAGAGCTTGTTTTAGAGTATAAGGTGAGTTTACTGTGAGGATTGGTTCTGTCTTAAATTTCTTCACAAAATTGTTGAAGGTGTAGATATAATTCGTAAATATCTTTTATTTTATTTTAATAACTAATCGAGAAGGGTTGAGACACCTTATTCATGTTACTATAACGTACCTAAGAACACTTTTAATGTATGTTCTGTACTCGCTCAAAATCACAGTCTAACCAATTGGTAATCGAGAGAAAGTCACACATAACACCCGGTCGCTTCAGTTGTTTTCAGAAAACCATAAAAACACATGTTGTTAAAATAGAAGTGTCTCCCAATTACCCAGTGGCGGATTTACCACTAGGCCGACTAGGCCCTGGCCTAGGGCTGCGGGCTGCAGGGGGGCCGCACAGAATCCCACATATACATATATATATACCGGGTGTCCCGGAACTCTCTGGAACCCTTTTGTATATTTGTTCCTTGCATCGAGACAAGAAAAAAACATCATACAAATAGGGGTCAAAAATCCATCGTTTAGCCGCTAGCCGCCATTTTGTTTTTTTTCACGTAATAATTTTTATTTCCGTAATGGATGGTTGTATTCAGTTCATATTTGGTATGAATCTTTATCTAATGTACATTTTCAGGAAAAAAATTAATTTTTTCCACTGTGTATTTTCAAAATGGCGGCCATTTTAAATTTTCAAACTCAAATATCTCAAATTTGATAAATTTCAAAAAAAAATTTACTTCGTACAAAAAAGTTGCCAAATTTAATTATCTAACCAACGGTACCAAGTTTGTAAGGAACTGATTACAAATAACGGAGTTATATCGATTTTTCTTAAAAAAAAAAAACATTGATTTTGCATTATAATTAATGCAAATTATGGCCATTTTCACAGAAAAATCGCAATAACTCCGTTATTTGTTATCAGATCCTCACAAACTTGGTACCGTTGGTTAGATAATTTAATTTAAGAACTTTTTTGTCTTATGTAAAATCTTTTTGAAATTTTCCGAATTTGAGATATTTTAGTTTGAAAATTGAAAATGGCCGCCATTTTGAAAATACACAGTGGAAAAAATTATTTTTTTTTTCCTGAAAATGTACATTAGTATGATAAAGATTCATACCAAATATGAACTGAATACAACCATCCATTACGGAAATAAAAATTATTACGTGAAAAAAAAAAACAAAATGGCGGCTAGCGGCTAAACGATGGATTTTTGACCCCTATTTGTATGATGTTTTTTTCTTGTCTCGATGCAAGGAACAAATATACAAAAGGGTTCCAGAGAGTTCCGGGACACCCTGTATATTTCAAGGATGTACTTGCTCTGTAAAAATGAACATAAGATTTGGGCCCTGATTTTTTTTAGCAGACTGTTGTAGTTGAAAAACGTAAATTCACAACACAACAGAGAGACTTTGGTGAAGTCATTGTCTGCCGTTTCCCATGTCATTTTCTGGTGATCATGAGCTACCTGTAGGTTACGTCACATTCATATTGGTGGCAACACTGGGTGACGGCAAGAGGGCGCGGCGGCAACTTTGGGCTCTTTATTAAAACTAACTAAAGTCACCTCTAGCTCTCGGTGTCAAAAAGTGCTCCGCTTTCCCATTGATATTTTTTTGTTGCCAGTTTGCTATTGGTGAGACGCTGTCAAAACGCAAAATCTAGACGACATTAAAATTAATATTAGTTTAATTTAAAGATTTTCTAAAACCATTACCATTTTGTGAAAGTATCAAAATTCTGAAAGCAACACATTTGTAGCATTATAGTGATATTAACAAAGTAATTCATATAAATAGGACCCCATTACACCTACAATATTGAATACAGTTTGGTAAAATTGAGTACGGATAGCCATCTTGACTATTTTGATAGCCTCCCACCAACAGTAATTTGACCAACGTAACAGACATAACATCCCTAAAAGAAGTTACAGCGGCACGCTTTTTACAAACGTTTGAATAGAGATTAGTGACTCCAGTTATAGCATAGATCCATTTACTATAAATATAGTCAATGATAAAGCATATATCATTGCCCCTTCCCCACCACCATTTAACAGCTGGATAATCCAGCATCTTTTCAAGACGAGCTCGTTCTCAGAGATCAGAGTGTAAACATACAATTACATTTTACTTGTACCAGAGGAAAAAAATTAAGGATGATTTTAGCCAATTTTAGCTTAATTTGATTATTTTAGTATCATACTTCGGTCAGTGATGAGTGGGAGGGGGGGTCCCACAGAAAAGTTGGCCTAGGGCCCCAACCTTCCTAAATCCGCCACTGCAATTACCTATATATAAAACTGTGCTCAAAATGATTTCTCTACAGCAGGAGGTTTTGTGAGTATAAATGGCACATTTCTTCTAATCAATTAAATATTCTTTTGAAGAAACCTTTTGTAAAACGTTTACTATTTTAACGCTTTTATAGTAACGCTATTTTACTATTTTTAAGTTTTATTTTCCTTTTTGGAAATTTCTTAATCCATCAACTTTTTTAGTAAGATTTTTAGAATCTTGTATAAAATTTTTAATTTTTATTTTTTTTTTATAAAATTATTGCATAAAGAATTTTCTGCTGTAAAGAATTCACCCATTTGAATTCTTTGGTATTTCTTTCGATGGAAATTGTTGTGGAGTATGTGTATCTAATTATAAAGCTTAAGTATAAGTATGTATATGTAGCTTTTAAATACTGTTCTATGTAAATATCTCGAGTGTTTGGATCATGAAGAATAAATTTGTAATGTTAAGTTTGCGGTAAATACAAAATCTAACTCAACGGTTAGACAACACAAAATAAATTAACCAAATGAAATTTAAATAGCAGAATTTAATTGGTATAGAGAAAAATTATCTTTCTTTGAAAACTATATTGGCTAATTAATAGCTAATATAAGAAGAAACTAAGTGAAAAAGATCTTAGAAGAGAGTTAGAGTCTCAAAAAAGTGATTTAATATTAAATCAAATATTAAATGTAAAGTTAATAATATGGTTTTATTTTTTTTTTTAAAGAACGTGTTTGTAATAAGTTTTCTATGCCCCGTTTAATGATTACCATTCCTATTTCTAAATCTGTTTGGGAAATTAAATTTACAAAACCAGTAACAAAGTGTTTTATTACATTATAACTTTGAAATCAAAAGTACAAATTAACACGTTTCAATATGTATTAACTATTCTAAATTAGATATTATAATGTAGTATCACATTTGTATCTAGAGTTAATATCGAACCTTAAATTTATCACTTTTTGATTGTAATTTTTTCTATCAAATAAAGTATCATAATTAGAAAAGTACACGCATTCTTTAAACCAATATTTGAGAATATATGGGAATATTTCAATGTCCAATTTGAAAAAACCTAGTCTACTTTACGATTTATTGTTAGATTTTTTTCAGTCTTTATATTATTTAAATATTTATTTTTTTATTTCTAGTGTAAAATTTTGGTACTGTAATACTACTAAGCCATATATTATATATTTTAAGTCAAAATTTTTAATAACTATCATTTTAAACCACCAATTAATTATATGTTCTGCAATTTTTACTTTCTCACCCTATACCATAGTATATGGAGAAAGTATTGGTTTCGTCAAAATTTTAGAATTTGAGTTGTTGGTAAATTTATCCGTTTTGGTGTCGCCTGAGTCCAGAAAAGTGGTTTTCAGAGTGATGTCTGTCTGTCTGTTTGTCTGTGTGTATGTCTGTGTGCCTGGATGTAAACAAAGCTAAAGAATGCCCTAATGGTCCAATTTTAATGAAATTTGGTACATAGGTCCAAATCCACAATAATTCCAGGTGTTTTTTCATTTTTTTTGGATTTTTAAGGGTAGTTTACCCCTGAAAACCCATCAAAAACATAAAAAAATTCTCAAAAACTGCTCTAACGATTTTGTTTAAATTTTTGATTAAAATAAATCTCCGAGAAAATGTGGGTTCAAAAGCTATAAAGCAAAAAGTGTTAAAGAAATCAATTTTTGGATTTTAAAATAGCTGTTACCTTGAAAAAAAAATACTTATCATCATTAACTCAAGCTCACATAACTAATCAATCCAGTATTTAGAATTATTGCCAATGTGTACAGAACCGAATAAGTAGGGACATCCCATGATAAAAAATTCTAGTTTTGCCCCCGAAAACCAGAGGAAAATAAAGCGCTTATGCTAGGATTACTTCTCCTAACTGTTGCGGGAAGCGCTCTTTCTACCTCTCAAATGTCAAAATGAGCATATTTATATACAAAAAATCAAAATAATAACAAACCTCGGTTAAATTATTCTAGTCATTTGTTTCCATTCAATCAATCAGCATAATCCTTACCATCTTGGTGGTGCTATCTGTGTTTGAGGGGCGGCGTTCTCACTTCCCCATAAGGATGTCCCTACTTATTCGGTTTTGTAAATCTATATATATAATACGTGATGCCCTTTTTTTGTTAACGCTACTCCACCCTTTTTTCTGGACCAATTTTAAAGTTTGAGGTGTCAAAAGAATGGTCTCAATACTCTCAATTCGTAGTTTTGCAATAAGGTTTCAGATTTTTTATATTTTAATTCTGAAGCTCACGGGAAGCCCTCAAAGTTCATATTTTGTCCATAAGATTAACATGGGGAACAATTTATATTGAATTGCAAAATAAAACAGCTGTTCATAGTTAAATCATAAAAGCGCATGTTAAAACCTGAATATAAGCAATTGAAGTATTACTAAATAACCGTGTAATGTATACTATAATAAGACTATAAGAGATGGTACTGTATTCCATTTTTCTCAAAATATAGCACGTGGAATTGCTTAAACTTTGGATTTGGATGCAAAAATGTCTGGTGACACCATCAACCACAGCAAAGGTTCCCTTTTTGATCTAAAAACAAATAGAAAGTTGTAATTTTTTAAATCTTGTTATCTATATAATACGGCAAGCTGTTTTTGTGAACACAACTTTTCTTTTATTTCTAGACAAATTTTAACGTTTGAGGTGTCAAAATATTTGTCTTAGTTTGTAGTTTTGCAACAATATTTTTCTAAAAAAAGAAAGGGGAAGCTTTTAAAGATGGTTTTTTGTCCATACGATTAACATGGAGAGACATTTTTATGAAATTGCAAAATAAAACACCTGTTTAAAAACCAGTAAACCTCTGTTATAGCAAAAGAAAAATATGTTATAAAAGCTGCACAGAAGTGATTTAACTTTTGAAATCCAACCCTATATGAATAACGCTGCACGGATACCCCTAGAAAATGCCTAAAGTAGTATAAGAGATTTTTTTACTCAACTTTTTCCTTATGCGAGGACGAATTTTCACGCTTGAGTTGTCAAAAACATCGTCCAAGTTCTTAGTTTTGCAAAAAGATTATATAAACCATAAAAATAATATTGATAATCAACTTTAAAACAATCTCAGCACAGTACAGATGTTTATAAAAAGAAACTTAACCATCTCTGCTGCTTTCATGGAAGTAAATATTTATGTTTATATTTTTTTATGAGTTAATAGAAGCTTACAATGTGAAATAAACTAAGTTTTAATCCCTTTTTTTAAGATTTGTGTTCAAATGCAGTATGGAAATTAATATTTATGTTTACATTTTTTGTCGTTAATATAGAATCTCACAATATGAAATAAACTAAGTTTTAATCCCTTTTTCGAAAGTTTTGTTTTTCAAAACTTAATAAAAATGTAAGGTCAAGTGAATTAATAAATGAAATGTTGACCAATAACACAGATCGATCAAGGCATTTCAAAAAATTTATCAGAAATTACAACAATGCCTTGGCTATGGTGAGCACCAGTAGTAAGATTAAACCAAACCGTGGGGGACCTTATGTTTTTATTGTTAATGGCCAAGTTCATCATATGCTACGATTGAACCAAAATATAGACGATTACCCAAATAGCCGATATGCACAAATTTATTTTTATGACACCGAACAAGCAGCTAGAACACGACACGATATACCCCAAAATATGGGGTGTGATTTAACGGTTATGAGAGAGCTTACGAATTTACTAAATTAATGAAGTTAATCCTTACGCCCATGCTTTTAAAACAATGGGAGGAATTCTCAGAGAAACCTCTCAGGATCAACAACAAAATGTCCGTATGGTTATTTACACAGACAGAATTAGAGATCAAAGAAGGTAAAACTTACCAACTGCAAATGACGTTGCTGCAGTATTTAGATCTGATGATGGATGCCCCGAGGGCCGTCCTCAGTTTGTTGTCTACCCAAAAAATGGTGTTCCAGAGAATTTAGCATGGCACTGTTCATTTCTTGATCCTATGGCGTATCCCTTATTATTTCCCTATGGAGATGAAGGTTGGTTTCGTGGGATGAATCAAGTTGCAGAGCGAGCGACTAGACATCGCAACACAGTAACGCAGTTGCAATTCGCAGCCCATAGACTCTCTGTCAGAAGAAATTTCTCACCCATTATCCACGGTGGGAAATTATTTCTTCAATATATTGTTGATATGTTTACAAGGATCGGAGGAGAGCGACTGCCATTCATTAGAAGAGAACAATCAAAACTTCGTGCCGAACTTTATATGAATCTCCATGACGCAATACGAGCACGGGCAGAAAACGAAGGTGAGCGAATAGGCCGGCAGGTAATTTTACCAAAATCTTTTCAAGGCAGTTTTCGCAATCTACATAGTAACTACTTAGATGCAATGGCTATTGTCCGTCAACTAGGGAAGCCTGACCTCTTCGTAACATTTACATGTAACCCGAATTGGGACGAGATAAAATCTAATCTCAAGTACGACGAACCTCCAAGTATGCGTCCAGATTTTATCGTTCTCGTGTTTCACGAAATACTGAAACAACTTTTGAACGACTAAATAAATAACTCATTGTTTGGCACTGTACAAGCTGTAATTTATACAATAGAGTTTCAGAAAAGGGGGCTACCTCATGCTCATATTTTGATTACACTTTCTGATGAAGACACTCTTAGGGATGCAGAAACCATTGATCTAGCAGTTTGGGCTGAAATTCCGGATCAAAATCAATATCCTGATCTTCATGAAATCGTAAAAAAACATATGATACATGGACCATGTGGAACAATGAATCCAAACTCACCATGTATGATCAATGGGAAGTGCTCAAAGTCTTTTCCAAAATCATTTTTGGAAGAGACCAGGGAGAATGTAAACTGCTATCCTTTATACATACGTCGTAATAATGGAAATACGGTATACGTTAGGGGAAACGCAGTAGATAACAGATTTATAGTACCATACAATTTTTATCTCATCAAAAAATATAACGCACATATAAATGTGGAAGTTTGTAGTACAGTGAAGTCAGTGAAATATATTTATAAATATATTTATAAAGGTTTCGACTCAGCATCAATAGCCTTTCACAATGGTGACATTATTTACAATGAAGTAGATGGGTATTTAAACGCTAGATGGGTTGGTTCAGCAGAAGCAATGTGGAGAATCTTAGAATACCCTATGCACTACCAATCTCACACCGTAGTAAATTTAGAGTGCCACCTTGAAAACCAGCAAAGAGTGACCTTTTTGGAAGGTAACGAAGAACGAGCTTTAGATCCCCGTGATACAAAATTAATGGCTTGGTTTTGTTTGAATCAAACAGATGAATCTTCTAGAGATTACACTTACTGTGAAATACCAAAATTTTACACATGGCAGGATAACCGGAAGGTATGGAGATTAAGAGGACAAGATAAAGTAATAGCAAGACTTAATGTTGTTTCGCCTAAAAATGTTGAACTTTTAAATTTACGTTTGCTTCTTTTACACGTGAAAGGTGCACAGAACTTCCAGGATATTCGAACTTTCGAAGGTAATGTTTATGAACGCGAAGCTGCGATTGCAAGAGGTGTAGCTGAAAGTTCCCAATTGAGCAGAGACACTCTTCAAGAAGCAGTTATACATGCTACTGCAAATGAAACACGAAATCTCTTTGGAAGGCTTCTTGGTATAAATGTACCACCTGAGAGTGCTAATCTTTGGGATGAGTTTAAACATTATATGATAGAGGACTTCAAACTACAAGGTCATACAGAAGAAGAGGCTTATAATCAAACGCTTATCCAAGTTGAAGACATCCTAATCACCCACAACACTAATTGCAGAGATCTGGGTTTACCTGTTCCAATTCGAATTAGGCCTAACGAAGTTTTAAACCTAGAAGATCACCAGAATAAACTAATCGAGTTTGAAGACCTTTATGCTAAGGCAAACGCAGATCAAAAAGTTATCATAGATTTAATTACCCAAAATGTCGAAATGCACAAAATGCCAGCAAAATGTTTTACTTTGATGCTTCGGCAGGGTGCGGAAAAACCTTCATTCAGAGAACTCTGTTAGCCAAGATGAAAAGTATGAATCTGGTTGTGCTCCCAGTGGCTTTCACAGGTAAAATATATCAAATAAAAATCATTAGAAAATACAAAAAACCATTACTTTTTATAACCACATCTTGAATCTTTTAATAAATATTATATATTATACTACTATATTACAGTATTAAACCAAAAGTATTAAACATTGTATAAAAGTATCTATAACATTGTATAAGTATTGTATAACATTGTATGAGTACATTAAAATAGGAAATTCTCAAAAAATTTTTTCAAACATAATCTTTTTCAGGAATTGCTTCCAGCCTAATAGAAGGTGGTCGGACACTAAAACTACCCATACCAATAATGGAGGATTCTGTTTCTGGAGTTACTCCTGACTCTCCTCACGGTCAATATTTAAACTCGGCTAAACTTATCTTAATCGATGAAATAAGTATGACACCTTCAGCGGCCATTACCGTGATAGATTATTTAGAGATTTAGCTCAAAATCCAAACCTTAAAAATTTACCTTTTGCAGGGAAGGTTGTACTTTTTCAGGAGACTTCCGACAAACCTTGCTTGTTGTCCCACATGCAGGACGCGACGTCATTATAGAACATTGTCTAAAAAACAATCCTTTGTGGCCCGAAATAAAAAAATTGAGGTTAGAAAAAAACATGCGTTTAAAGGAAGGAGAGGAAGAATTTGGGCATTTTCTTACACAGGTTGGAAATGGGACATTACCTCGGACAGACGATGACATGCCTATTTTGCCCAGTACGCTTCTTGGAGAGGGTTCCCCGATAGATTTTGTTTTCAATGATGTTGTAGAAAGTATTAACAACGAAGACATTAAATTTAAAGGAATATTAGCCCCCAAAAATTGTGATTGCGACCTCATTAACAATGAAGTTCTATCGAAACTTCCAGGACATTCCAAGACGTACGAGAGTATTGATACCATAATTAGTGAAAACGATAATGCTCAGTTAGAGTATCCAACAGAGTTTCTGAACAGTGAGGAAATAAGTGGACTACCAAAACATAAGATTTGCATAAAACCAGGCTCGGTAGTTTTGCTTATGAGGGACTTAAACACTGAAAGATAATGGTACAAGACTACAAGTAACTAGAACCTTAAATAATTGTATCCAATGCAAAGTCATCACTGGGGCAAGTTCAGGGAAATACATTATGATCCCTCGCATAAAAATGTCCCCTTCTGGTACCATGTTACCATTTAATATGCAACGGAATCAATTTCCTTTGTCACTGTCGTTTTGTATGACAATTAACAAAGCACAAGGGCAATCACTAACCAAAGTCGCCATATACTTACCAAAACCAGTGTTTACTCATGGACAACTTTATGTGGCCTTGAGTAGATCCACTTCTTTTGCGGGTATAAAAATATTTTTAAAAGAAGACCAACACCAGGGAAAAATGCAAAGGGGGGACTTTACGACTACAAACGTAGTTTTCCAAGAAATATTAAATGATTAGCAAAGTTAATAAGGTATTTAGTCAGAAATATTATACACTAATTTCTTCAAATTCAATTTGTTCTTTAATAAAATATGTAGTTCATTTAATGTGGGGTTTAATTTATATCAACAATAGTTAATAACATTTTATAATTAATATATGACTATGACTAACATAGTCAATGTGTGCCCTTTGAGTGCTTTTAATTACATGCAGCGCATTGCGCTGCACGGGTACCCATAGTATATTGTTATTGCTCTACGTCAAGTGGTTGAGGGGAAAATTCAATTTTTCGTATAGCGGTAAACGCAGTACGTTGTTAAACGTCATAGACGCGCGTAGAGTCAAATTTGTGCTGCTCAGCTGGTAGTCCAGTAAATAGAGACAAAAAAGGGGTGTTTGCTTACAAACGGTCAGGTAGTTCTAATTTTTTATATGTTGTCTAGGATGGTTATTAGTTGTTTAAAATGCAAAATGCACAATTTTCCACCCTCCGCGCCCGCCGCCACATTGAAAAAATATGAAAAAAAACCCGTACTTTCTTCAGATTTTTTGTTATATCATCGTTTGGGTTGCATTTTATATAGAAGACAGCAATTTAAATTTTGTAGACAATTAAAATTCCTATAATTTATATATTTAATTTGCCTATCTAGGACTTATAGTTACGGAGATATTCACTTTTAAAAATATATAAAAATTTCATTTTTTTTTTAATTTGCCTGAGTTTTGATTTTGGTAAGACCTAAGACCGGGACGATGTTACTTTTTCCGATTTTGATGAAATTTGGTATGAAGGTGTAACCTCAGGCCTATTTTCATGAATTCGCAAACCAGCATGATCGGATTATGGGAACGGGGTTTTATGGGGTTTCAAAAGGGAAAAAATAGGTTTTTGGCATTCTTGGACTTCAAATTTCAAACTATTACAATTTTAACTAAAACCATTTAAAAGAGCTTAAAAAACCAAACAATTTAGTATTTTGAATTTTTAACTTCGCTTGACAGATAACGGAGAAAAGCTAAAAACAGGTTCCCCATGTTAATCTTATGGGAAATCAATAGAACACTGCATCCCACTTATTTATTGACATAACTTGGTATAATTTGGTATGTACCTTCACTAGGTAGGGTTTAACTGATATTTGCTTACAACACCTATATGGCGGCAAACCTACATACTCACCCTCATGGGGTTTATGGGGAAAATTTAAAAAGTACCAAATATTGATACAATTTTATATTTACATTACCTAATCATTATATTTCCTACCAACTAACATTTTCTAACAATATCCCATGGCAGCAAACCTACATACTCATTCCTATGGTGTTTATGGGGAAAATACAAAATCTCAAATTCCTTTGGAAATTCGCTGAGTACGCAAGTCTGCTGCGACGGGGGTGATTTGGAAAAGTAATCAGCGCTATGTTTTCCTTCAGTTTAGTGGGTAAACAAAATAACATTTGGCGAGTCAGCACAAGAGCCCTGGCAACACTTTTAAATTCAGTCCAGGTCTCTTCTCCTGACTTGCTAGTAGTAAAGATTTAAACATAGTACAGTAAATACTTATTTAGTTCTGTATGCATGATGTCACCTTCCATTACAGTAAAATGCTTACGTCGTTCTTGGGTTGGCTGTCAGGAACACTATATACTGAGTGTAGTTCATCACGTAAAAAATGACTCAAAATGATCTCAACTGCCTGGCGAATTGTAGTGTTCCAAAATCAAAATGTTGGCAAATAAGAATAAACGAAATATTTATATATTTTTAAAAGTGAATATCTCCGTAACCATAAGTCCTATATAGACAAACTAAATATGTAAATTATATTAAATTTAACTGTCTACAAAATTTACATTAGTGTCTTCTGTATAAAATGCAACCCCAACGATAATATAACCAAAAATCTGAAAAAGTACAGATACTTTCATATTTTTTCAATATGGCGGCGGGCGCGGAGGGTGGAGAATTGTGCATTTTGCATTTTAAACAACTATTAACCATCCTAGACAACATATAAAAAATTTAGAACTACCGGACCGTTTGTAAGCAAACTTCCCTCTATTCACTGGACTATGGTAGCTATCCGACTGAGCCATCAAGACATTAATGTTTTGAGGCTTTTAAAACCTTTTTATATTCTTTGGAGAAAGTATGTGTCAGTTATCTGATACAGTTTATTTTTTATGAAAATAGTTACCATCACCAACTACGTAAATATTTACTTTCAAATTGTAACCTACAACCAAAAATGAAACATTAAGCACTATTGACAGTAAACTAAGACAATGGATTATATAATTAACTAGCTGTTTCCCGTCACGGCTTCGCCCGTGATTGAATTTATTTTTTAGGTAATAAAATCTTTAAAAGAGCAACAAAATCTTTTTCCTTAAGAATGACATTGAAATAACAAAGTACTGTGTGTTGAGCTCTGAGGGAATTTTGCAAAACATTTCGTTAATGAGAACCATTAAGCAAAAAAGAACAACCATGTCAAATTTCAACCCCGTAGGCTCTACAGTCATTTTAAAATCATGTAGCTAGTGCTGAGCCCTAAAGGACATAAAAACGATATATCTAAAACTGTTTCTTAGTAAACACCTATTAGCAAAACGGAACATAAACGTTAAATTTCCACACCGTAGGATTTATGGAAATTTTGAGGATTTGTGGGGGGAAGCCCTGGATTAATTTTGAAGTTCTATGGGGCAGAGCCCTAAAGAACTTCTAAAACTATATTTGTAAACCCATTTCTAAGTGAGCACCTATTTGCAAAATGGAGCATCCACGTTAGATTTTAATCCCTTAGCATATATGGTAATTTTGAGGTTCTGTGGGGTGGGGTGCAGCCTTAAAGTAAATTTGCTAAATTGTTTTTAGTGAGCAACTAAGAAAAAAAGAGGAATGTCTATGTCAACTTTCAACCCCGCGGGCCCAGAGTAATTTTCAAGACTTGTGGGACGGAGCCCTAAAGAATTTCAAAATATATATTTGAAAAACCCTTTCTTAGTGAGCATCCTTCCTATGAGCTAAGAGGAACGTCCATGTCAAATTTCAACCCCGGGGACCCTAAAATGTTTTTGAAGTCCTGTTGGGCAGAGAACTAAAGAACTTCGAAAACTATATTTGCAAAACCGTTTCTTAGTAAGCATCCATGAGCAAAGAGGAATGTCCATGTCAAATTCCAACAATGCGAAGGCCCTAATGTAATTTTGAAATCCAGGGGGGTAGAGCCCTAAAGTGCTTTAAAAACTATATTTGCAACCCCTTTTCTTAGTGAGTACCCATGAGCAAAGGGAATCCTCCATCATATTTCAATCCCGTGGGCCCTAGAGTAATTTGAAAGTCCAGTGGGGCGGAGACCTAAAGGGCTTCAAAACTATATTTGCAGAACGTTTCTTAGATGAGATAGATATTACCTATGAGCTAAGAGAATCGTCTTTGTCAAATTTCAACACGTAGGCTATACAGTAATTGCCAGCTTCTTTGAGGTAGAGCCCTAAACAATTTCGAAAACTATAATGGTAAAACAGTTTCTTAGTGAGCACCCATGAGCAAAGAGGAACCTCCATGTCAAAAATTTCAACCCCGCGAATGCACTAAAGTAGTTTTTAAATCCAGTGTGGCGGAGCTCTTAAGTGCTTCAAAAACTATATTTGCAAAACTGTTTGTTAGTACCTATGAACAGTAAAAAAGTATATAGTAATAAAATACGAAATAAAGTATACTGCACTTAATACAACCAAAGTACACCACACTAAAAGTAATAGTAGGGTACATCACTCTAATCTTGACAATGACAAACATAAATAAACATTATCTCACACCTGGTTACTTCTATGCTTATAAGCATTTTCTTGAAGGAATCATCATGTGGCAGATGTAAACAAACCTAATTCAATTTCCATTATCATATGTTAGAATACAAAAATGTTGCTCCCATAAGAATAACATGGTAACTTTGAGGACGTCTAGGGCGTAGCCCTTTGTGAATATTAATATGAAAATAGTCACACTTTCTTATTTTAAGCCTAAAGAATGAGTATACCGAATTTCAGTACTGTAGCTAGTCGGGAAGTTGGAGAATTAGTGATGAGTGAGTCAGTGAGTGAGTGAGGGCTTTGCCTTTTATAGATAGAAGATAGATTTGGTCTATTTTATACAACTTTGAGACCAGCCATATGTTACAAGAAAAATCAAAACAGAAGGTTATGGAAATAATATCAAGGCCAATGAGTGTTTATTTAATGTGTATTGCAGAACTGAGTTACTCTGGATGTTTCACATGTAAATTGTCAGAAATTAATCTAATTGACTAGAAGATCGTCACTATAGTGAGTGCTGAAGTAGTATTTCTATAATTTTTCCACATTCGAGAGGGAGAAAATGCAATTAGGAACAGAAATAACTTGAAAGTATCAGACAAATAAATGTTCCCGATGAAAGGAAATAACAGGTTATCCGGTTGCTGCCCGGAGCCGGGAACGGTTTAGACAAGAAAATTACACACTGTCCAGGCGGCTACGACCATCGTTCCGTACCCGCCACGGCTACCGGAATACGGCCCGATCACCGATCAAGGCCATCAATGCCATGTATCTAGCCTTGTGGTCCATGTGTAGGCCTACGTTGCACTCACTGTTCACGTTTTTGCAAATGTATATGGTAGAAACTATACTTATTGATGTATGATCTAGAGATTAATCAATTGGCAGATTAATTTATGACTGGACTATCATTTAATGACACTATTGATATACGAGTGTAGTGTAGTTATGTGATTGTAAAAAATCCCCATAGTTAATCTCCATAGTTAATAAATATTCTATGTCTCAAGTTGCAAGCCTTTCATTGAAGACAAACTGTCATGCTGTGAAACATTTTCTTTCTTCAATGGAAAGTCTGAATTTTGTAATTTGAGTGTTATAAAATAACAGATAATTATTAAGAACTAGAGATCGCCTACTTGTTGAAATTCGAGCAAATTTCACTTTATCTGTACCCAATTTGTTGAAAAATATTTCATATCTGAAAAATATGTTCTTTCTGATTTGTTAGCATTTGTTTATTATAACCGCTGTCTAATGATCCAATCAGTTACCCTTCTTCCATATCGGATTAACAATGAAAGTTTGAAAGTCTGTGGGGCATAGCCCAGGGGACCGATGTGAATAAAATGCGATTCTGCTCATCTATCTTTCTATTGGTGTGTTTTTCTCATATGCTGCACACAAGCTGGATAAATGAGAAAAATAAACTTGCTTGCCTATTAATATATAGATTGAACAAAGTTGTTGTTTCCTTTCAATAGTTTACTTTGACAAAATAATACTTTGTTAACTTGTGACTTTAACATAACTTTCTTTTTTTCTGGATATCTTTCCGGATTATCAACAGTTTAATGATTTTCAGTTCCAATTTACATTATGTTAGAACCAGAAAAGGAAAATAAAAATCTTTCTTTTCAGGTAGATCAACAATGAACGAGAGTATTTTTTATGTTTATTTTTATTAGCTGTGGGTTTGATTTACTCTGAGGTGCACTTTTTGTTGAGAAAATTTGCTGAAGAATGTAATGAGAAAATTTGTAAAACCCCTTTTAGGTTAATAGTAGTAATATGTTTGGTCAGTTTGTCTTTTTAGAAGAGGGCCTCCACTATTATGATTTGTGATAGTAGAATTAACTGTTTGAATAGGTTCATAGGTAGATGGGAGTCATATAGAATGTAAAATATCTATATGTTGCGATTATGGGATATCAGATTCAGTGGTCGGGCCTTATCTTATCAGGCGTTAATTTCACCTCACACCTCAACATTATCTGTTCTGGTAAAACCTGGGCGATATTGGTTTTTTTCTTTCCTTTTTTTGGTCAGACTTCTGTGACATTGGCCATTTCGTTTTACCTAACCTAAATATTACGATGTCAACTACCTATTCTTTTACAACTAATTATACTAGCCTAACCTAACTACCAAACTAGTGTAGTGGTCAACTGACTGGCTACATTTGGTAACGAGCAAGTGCCATAACGGTTGTTCGGTTGTTAAAACAAGGTGTTTAAACGATTAATAGAACATTCGGTGGGCACAACATACGTCTTCCGTCTATTCATAGTCCTCCTTATCAACCAAAACATATTTGGAATAATCTTTTCGGTTTCAGGTGATTTTAATGGTGGAGGGCCTCTTCTAAAAAAGACCCGAGAATCCGATAAACCAAATCAAAGAAAATGGATTCATTTAAAAATAAATTGGGCTTCCCGGTAAACAATTTTCTTCAAGGTAAAAATTATAGATTCTGGTCATACCCAGTTATATCTCAAACAACGCTAAAGGAATACTTGTTTATTCAACCCCCATTAAACTATTTCAGCTGTATGCGACACACCAAATTATACCCATTAAACTGTTCGATTCGCCGATTTTCTGATAGCTCCATAAAAACCATCATCGGCGTTTCAACATTTTTACAAACCTGTCCCACAGAGCATCGCAAAATCTTACAACCAACAGGTAACCTCGAACCACTTTAATTTTAGACAAATTAGTAGCAATCATTCAAACCGGAACCCTCGGCGGCCCTAATACTATCTCTTCATTCACATTAGCGTGCGATATCGACGCTCGGATCTCCGCCGACCGCTTAGGTACGCGCATTACTGTAATCAAACAGCCGGCCGGTGATCAGCGCGGCTAAAATATTTAATTGGCGCATTGAAGAGGTGAGTGCAGGGGGCGGGCGCGCGGCACAGCCTTGTGATCTCACTAAACACCTGTAATTCCCTCACAGACTCGTGATAAATCACCAGGCCGCCGCTAGACCGCGCCACACACACCTGGCCGCATCACAAGCCGCCCGCCGCGCCGCCGCCCCGCGCCACCGGCCCACAAATTGAAACGATTCAACCCACAATTAAACGCGGCTTTGTTTAAATACGCGGTGAGAATGAATTATCACAGTCGTAGGAAATGGTGTAATTTTCCTGTCGGGTGTGTTCACGCCGGCTCCCGTCCCAGCCGTGAGGGGTGGGCCGCCCACACACCCGTGGAAACTGATTCATGATTTATGAAGGCATGTTTGCTGGAGTGTTTGTTTTATGGAAATAAATTTAAATCAAATTAACATTATCATAATTTTTTAGTTTTTTAAATGCCAATCGCTCAATGGCTCATTATGGTTGGGTCACTAATAAGAGGGAGTACCTCAAGATGTGGAATTGTAATAATCTTATAAGAGTCTACAACATCCCCAGTACGTGCGCCATCTTGGTAGTTTCTCCCATAAGAGCAATGTTAAATTTGAAACATTGCTGTGAGTGCGTGCGCCATGTTGGTAGTTTCTCCCATAAGAGCAATGTTAAATTTGAAACATTGCTGTGAGTTGGTTTTTCGTCGGAAAATTTCAAATTTGATGTCATTTTAAATGTTACCATAGTAACTAATGCTTGGTATGATAGAAAATTAATTAAAAAAAATATCCACTCGAATAACGAATAAAATATACACATATTTAACACCATTTTAAAACCCCCTTTACATTATTTTTAGTTGGTTTATTAAAAATATATCCACGTCATGCACTCCGCCATTCTCTTATGGTGAACATATTCAAGTTTCATGCAAATCTGATGCAAGGTTATCGAGAAATAGTGTTTCAAAGACAACAGTAATGTTTTGAATTTAACATTGTTCTTATGGGACTAAACATCCAGGATGGCGCAGGTACTGTAGACTCTTAAGTCATTATGAGTAGACAGTAATTTTTACATTAATTGCCCTCATACAAATCATACTACAGACAAACAAAACCCTACCTTACAACTTTACAAATCAAATGTGTTCATACTCTATGCTAATCCTTCACGTGTCAGCTGCCATAAACCAAACCCTAGCCGACAGGTTAATTGTATAAGGACCAGAGGTTCGACGTTCTACGTTGACCTGTTAATGATGTTGTGAGGTTCTTAAAGTGTAGGTAAATAGAGTAAAAATGTCCAACATCTGATTAAATTATCACTTTGATAATAACTGAGATATCTTAGTGTCTAGTGTGGAATTTAGCAAGACGATGCCTAACAATATTAATGTATAATAATCCAAATCGGTTCAGTTATTATTATGTTACTCACATCTTTAGTTAGTCCACTTTAAAAATCTATAAAATAAATGTTGTAAAATTGTTATTTTTTAATTTAGCTTTCCCGATTTGATAGTGTTATTCGCAGAACAATTTTAGCTCAAAAATATTTTTATGAGCTATTCTAACAGAAAATAATTCTTTGGATCTATCAAGCTAATGCCAACATAAATTATAAATTCATCTATACAAATAAATTTCCACTATTTGAAAAATAAACACTTCAAAATAAACATTTGTATTTCTCAACAGTAAATAAAATCTATATTTGGATGAACGACTCAAGTCAACTGGTCACATACAGTTGATGACGAGTAAGGATTCGTGATCCTAACCATCTTTATCAATAGTATTACCATAATAATATGGTTTGTATTTTTCGTATTTTTGTATTTTATTCGGTAAATAGGATTAAGTGTCTTCGTTACGCTTTCTTGGTTTCGAACTGGACATGTGTAACGTGGCTTGTATACACGAGGTTTTATTAAATTGAAAGTATATAAAAACTGTATAAATAGTTAATAAGTTTTCGGCTAACCCACTTTATGTAAGCTGATATGTCGTGTTTTAAATATTGTATAATCCATTTATAAAAATGTTAAATTAATCAAGAAAATCAAACTAATGAATTTTAAAAGTTTCAACAACATTGAATTTAATATCACTTTTTTGGGAATTTTTAAATTAATTATAGACAAATTTCAATCTCTAAACCACGATATAATATGAGTCTATGCAGATCCAAATGAAAATGCATGCATAAATTTTGTAGTAAAAAGTTTAATTTACGTTTCTCTAATGACAGTGAATTCGATAAAAAATGTTTCATAGAAACATTACATTAGGCTACTAAATAGAAATATATCCAACATAGGTATTAATCAATTTTAGCTCCTAGAACCATCATATCAGTTATTAACAGCAAGAAACGTTCGTAATGCTTAATTACTGAAAGATTACATTTGTATTAAAAATCCTTACTGCGAACATTGTCGAAAAACTACACTTGTTCTTCAAAGCGTAATGCCACAGCTCTCATATAATTAGGACCTATTCTTTGATTTGAAAAATATAGTGAAAGACTGGAAACCTAACTTAGCCAACCACCAAGAAACATGATTACAAATGTTTTGAAACGTTTTCAACTGTTTTGCAAAGTAATATAAATTTCACGAAGTGCTGATAGTGCTGGCGGTCATGCTGCCTTCATAGGCTTTACGTTTGCATTTACCCATAAAAGATGAACACGCGTTGTGTGAAAATAAAGACTAGTCCTCACTACAAGCATTTTTAATTGTTTCATGCTATTTATTAAAATTATAGCGTTTTTTGCTGTAATAAATATATGTCTTACAAAAATATTACATACCACATTATTATTTGCTTTATTATGTAAAATTCCACCATTTTTCTTCTTTATATGTGGCTAATTATAGTTTTGAAAATCTTTATAAAATACTAGTATACACTATTTGTATTTTCACCAAATACATGATTAAAATAGATATTGTCGTGAAAAAACACTTAATATGTATTTCTATTAATATATCGTCCGTGGTTGTAACCGAAACTTGTTAAGTTTTTCAATGAAAATATATCTACTGAAGTCCCAATATAAACTATATTAATTTTTTATAATCATTTCAATTTTATATGCGGTAAATTGTTTATTATTTAAATTTTAAAAAAAATTTGACTCCTTAATACAGCAAAAAAGTGGTATATCTACATATCGTGTTCATTTCTCAAAATTTTATCTTTATATTTTTTATCCGCAAATTACTTTTATTTTTTAAGACGAATTCGGATTACAGGGCTACTATTCCTTTCCCTCTCTCCTGTTCTCCAAGCCAGTCGCGTAATATGTCAGCTCCATCTCAGAGGACCTCTGAATTTTCACATACTGTAACGTTATTCTTATGGCCAATTTCAACAACAATCAAGGAAACAATTAATCTAAAAAATCGGGCCGACGGGGTTGGATTTCCATGGTCGTTTCTCTTTGCCCATACCTCGTCACTAAGTAACAATTTTACCAAGATTCCCACAATGCCCCGCCACACAGGACTTCAAAATTGCTGTAAGGCTTTCATAGTTAAAGTGTTTCTTGGACGGTAATCTTTTGCTCATAGGCAGATGCTCAGTTACAATCAGCCATGCAAATTTCAAACTTTAGGGCTTCAAAGTATAAATATAACTCTTATGGAAACGTATTAAATTAAATTACAATCGTGCGCGAAGCCGTGGCGAGTACGGGTTTGAGGAAGGGGATAGCTAGTTGTAAAATAAACGAAAAAAGATTAATTAAGTTAAATTAATCTTTTTTGTTTATTTTACAACATTGAAGTTACAATGTTTTTAATAAAAAGGCAAGATCATGTTTACACAATCGCCACTCATAATCTCATTGTGTATTTTTTTGTAAGCGTTTTTCATCAACGGAGTTCATCCACTTGGCCTTCATTCTTGCATCGTGTCTACATATATCGTCGTTTATATATCGCAATCATAGTGTGGAATTGTGCTGGGTTTAGAGATCCCAACTATTTAAGTATATTTGTAATATAAATTTGAAAACTTCGAATACTACATAATCCATAAACA
>JAQYXR010000280.1:71263-123959 GCA_030545055.2 Neoaliturus tenellus | reverse complement strand
CGTTGTTTACAAGCATACTGAGGGCTAGAAACAATATTTAGTATTCTGTGTAAAACACTGTGGATAAAGAAACGATGCTGCACTTTATCATGTGTGAGACCAAAGTCTCAGGTAGAGGATGGTGAAGGAGGGGATTTGGACGCGGAAAGTATGCTTTTAATTAATACATGCTTTTCATTGGATACGTTCATAGCCTGTGTGTCCAGTAGTTTGATATAGATTTGATCAACAAAAAATAAATACTAGATGAGATAGCTCAAGTTTATATCTTTCATTTAAAACCCCTCCTACTTTTATCAGACCTTAAAAAAAGTGCAAAATGATAGCAGGTGAAGCACTTCATGACGTTCTCAAATCGGCCCTTAAGCCCCCTCTTAAGGAAATTTTGTGGCATATAAAACTCGGAGATAAGACATTTTTCCACAAAAAGTAGTAATCCTAAAGTAATAATGACCGAAAGGACTATCAGATAGTGAACAATTTATTCTAGAGAAGGCTTTTGACGTTACGTTTATTGGTTGTTCTAAAATTATGGATTAATTAGTAGTTAATATTACTTTTAATTAAAACTATACAGAACTTTTTAAACTTGTAATTAAAATTAAAAAACAAAATCAAAACAAAATCGGACTATTTTCTTTTATTTTACTGTCACATAACAGAGCCTCGTCCATTTATTTGAACATCATTCTATACTGTACAACTAAAGGCGTTGTATTTAAAAACAAATTGATTGAGATAAAATTCTTATTAAGGGCGAGACTTTAATATTGAACTATAATCATAAGAAAGATTTATAATTTTTGCTAATTTTCATAACGAGACTTCCATGTGAATTTCGAGACTTAAACTGCTTTACTGAAACGTTGGCAGTTAATCCATTTTCAATCTGATAGACATAATTCTTTCTACAAAACCATCCAGCTTTCGTCTGATAGCTTCGCCGAGTAAAGTGTTCCCTCTTTTATTTACACAGTTCATATACACATAACACTCTTCAGTTCCCAACATTTTCTCCAAAGTTTCAAAAACTATTAAATCTTTCCTTTTTATTAGATTAAAAAAGGATTTTGCTGTGTTCAAAACATGACCAACGCTTCTAAAGTTCTTCTTTTCTTCCTGGGAAAATTTAATTTCCACAAATACACATGCTCCATGGCGCATTAGAGCTTTGCACATTTCAAGATGACCGTTCATAGCAGCTACCGATAAAGGGGCCTTTCCTTGGTGCAGTCTGGACGGAGGCGCGCCGTATTCCAACAGTAGTTTTACAATGGCAGTGGCTGCTGCTGAGTCCTTCATGCCTGCACAGTATAGCAGAGGGTGTGGAATGTCTGAAGAGCAACACTTCGCCTCAGCTCCTTTTTCCAAAGCTTTTTTCACTCTATCGGGGTCTTGAAGTTTTATTCCTTTGAATAACAAGGATTGACATTTCAGCAAAGCCGATGCAAAAGAGCCCTCCCAGAACAAACCATTGTGGTGTATTATACCATCTACACCACTGAACGGATAGTTGAACTTCAGAAAAGGCCTAACAGCATTAGAGCTTTTGGTACGTAATGCTTTGATGTAAAAGTCATCGGGAGCGTGACCGATACGTCTAAAAAAATATAGAAGACTATTATAACGAAGTGTCGACCCATTTGAAAGTGCAAATCTATACAAATCTTCATCCCACCATCCATGAGGATCAACTCCACAAGCCAAGCAGAGTTCGATTAAATTCGCTTCTTTGTTTTCAATTGCAAAAGAAAATAGCCTAGTTTTATCTTGTTCTTTGAGTGTACCAGAGTTAAGTCCATGTCTAATATACTCTTCTATTGCTATCCATTTTCTCTCTGACAATGCACAATCAATCGGTAACGATCCATTATCGTCTTTTGCATTCAAATTTGCTCCGTTTTCTAAAAGAAATCTCACAACAGCCCTAAATTTTTCATTTGAAATAGGCTTACCATTTGAGTCTTGATTTTTGTCCTTGAATAAAAAGTGGAGAATACTGCCGTTGCTCTGCGGAAACACATAGTTAATGTCAGCCCCATATTGGACTAATAACTCTACTGCCCTAACATCGTAAGAGGAGACGGCATATTGCAAGGCACTATATATAATCACATCCTGCAGTCCTTTGAGAAACTGAAAAGGGGTGAAAATACGGTTCACTTTTGCTCCGGCATCTAAATGTATTCTTAAGATATCAATGTCTATCTCGTCCAAGGTCAGTGCGCAAAATAAAGGTGGCATATCGTTCTTGTTCAGCCCGTCTACATTAGCACCATTTTCTACCAAAAGCTTTGTTACGTCCTTCGATTTCGTTGATATAGCTGCTTGGAGAGGTGTAGCCCCTTCAAAGGTGATTGTATTTACATTTGCTGATCGATCAATGAGATATTTTACAACTGCCAGGTTTTTTGCACAAACAGCTTCTAACAGAGGTGCGTAATTGTTGTTTTTGCAAATAGTTTCATCTACGGGAAACCCGGCTTCTACAATACTTGAAACAACATCAACTGGACAGTCCTCTCGAATCGCATAGCACATGGGGGCTTTACCATGATTAAACAAATTTACATTGGCTCCTCTCTTTATAAGAAGGATGGCAATTTCGTATCGCGAATGAGACAAAGCTAGACAGAGAGGACTCAGTCCTAATACTTTGCCACAGTTTACGTCACCATATTCTTCTTCAATCATGTATTTACACATTTCCTTATCACCAAAGAGAATTGTCAAGAAAAGAGGAACGTTCGATGTTTCTACAGGCCAGTTCAACAACGGTGATGTTATGTCTCGGACTTGTTTTAGAGACAGAGGAGAGGGGTCAACTTTCAAATCCTTCGCAAGTGAGTAGAATATCTCTTCATCTTGGTTGAACAAAGACACGCACATCTCCATCCACCTCTTCCTGAAAAAAATCAATTTATAAGTTTACCACATAAAAATCGGCTTGGATATAGGCTAAAAACCTACGAGGAATAGTAATGATAGTTGCTGTGTGGCAAGCAGGAATATAAAATATGGCAAGCAAAGTTTTACCCCGAAACTTCCACTTTCAAACAAATATAATCAGCGACAACTAATTAACTTGAAAAAATTAATTTACGTTAATTGGCATTGGATAACTATTTTCATAGTTCAATATCCTTCAATTATGAATTTAAAAGTTGTATTTACTAAAATGTATACGACATATGGATAACGTGATAGAACTGACAGGGTTACCTAAAATGTTTAGAAATGACATTCAATTATTTGAACGGATAGCAAACGAATAGTGGGAATGAATTGATGTTGACATTTTCATTACCTACTTGACCAGAAATTTACCTCTTTCAAAATGACAAACAGTTGTTACGCGGAGAGTGGCCAAAGTTATAAACAACATTCTCACTATACTTTCTTAATCAAGCAAAAAATAAATAATAAAAAAGCTGAATACATTTATTTTCAAATAAACTCCTTTCGGAAATTGTGTAATTTTGTTGTTCAAGTGAAAAGTTGTTGTTTGGTAGTAAAAGCATAAAACCGCTTGTGGGCAAAACATGAACTTATTTTATGCAGGCTACTGGAAAAAGAATGGTATTCAACTAAAAATAGTATTAGGATGGAAATGAATATGGTTTAAATAACTGATTCGAGTCTAGATTTATTAGAGATTTTATTGAGTCTAGTCTCAAACTTATATTCCTCCCGATCGTATCGCTGTTTTCGTTTATTTGTTCAATTCTTTGTTTAAAAAACTTATTATTAATTTTTTATACATTCAAATGAAATTATGAAGAGTCTTAACATCCTAGACCTCTGAAGAAAGTGAAGATGACTCCACAAGTACTATTAGAAACTAAGTCATTTTAACCAAATTATATATTTCGCCGAAATTTGGAGGCTAATCTTCTTAAAATAAAGGAATAGATATTTACTTTCTGAGTTAGGCAAAGGATAGTACTGTATGTAGCAGTAGTAGCTGGTTAATTTAGCATCATGCAAATAGGCAATTCCGTGACCAATTGGAAAATACTAAGTCTAGCCGGTACAGAGACTTGTGAAAAAATATTTTAGCCATCGACGAAACGGAGAAATGTGCGTGATCTCAAGGTAGTGAAGTACAACAGTGGTTCATTGTTCTTGAGAGCGGTGCGTCATGGTTTTTGGAGCCGTCAGCAGCATCAGCAGTCAGCACAGTTAAACAAACGTTAAATATTCGCAGTCTGCGTGACGTCAGAGGTCAGATCTCAGGTCCATCATAGCGAGAACGGCCTCAGTGTTCTAGCAGACATTTGACTACTCTAAAGAAGTTGTTGTAGCCTAGACAAAGAAAAATTATTGCATTCTTTCGCCTCTGATACCTTTCGAGAATAACATGTAAATATATATTAAGTGTCTTATAAATTGAAATGGGCGTACAACAAATTATTTGTTTTTGAAAAAAGAATCATTTCAAACTCTGAGTCACAATTAAGTTTTTGTTCGCTTCAATCAAAATACATTTATAGGCTACAGGATGTTTTCAATTCTGAACGGGCTCAATGGTTTCCGAACGATTGCAGATAAACAATAAACATTTACTTGGTAAACAATTAATTACTACACTAAATATATTTTTTTGAGAAATATCAGATTTCTGATCAAGATGACAGCCAACCATCTGAAGTTAGAAAAAAACCTTAACTAGGCCTAATTAAAACAGGTTTATTTATAACTGCAATTATTCCTGTAATTATTGAATAATTAGAGAGTTTTTGCATAGTATAGGTAAATCTTACGTACACGCTAAAAGTTATTAAAAATTTATGGATAAAACGTAATGCAGCATTGTGAAACTATATCAATAATGTGTTGCTATTGATTACTTTTCGACAATTTTTTTTAACCTTCGAGAGGTAAAAATAGTTAAATCCAACACTATTTGTTGAACTACATTAAACACTATTTGTTTACACTACGTTTAACGTTTCCCGTAGACTATTTATTTACCTACCGTATATGCAAAAACTCTGTAGCCTTCATTGAACGTTAACATAGTTTTTATCGGTTTTTTCTAGTAAATATTCATCTGAAATTGAACCTAAAAACATTCGGTTAGTTTTTGAAATTATAATACTCGCGATTTCACTGAGGGGTATTCATCGATACCGTTGTTACATGATCCTACTGTGAACTATAGTAGTACAAAGCTATAAACTGCATACCTTTTTTTTAGGAAGATCCATATTCTTTGAGGTATTAACCGGCATATCCTGTATCTAGTAAGGACTGTATCAAACGGAGTGTAAACCCATAACGGTCCGACACTGTACAACATTGTTATACACCCGTGATATTGGGTGCGGTGCTCGAGGAGTTCTTAAGATAAGCTATTATCACTGTCGTCATAACATTACAGGTTTTTAAAAGATAGTAATGTTTATATAATACATTCTTAAACCTCAACTTCATGTTCGTAGTGTATAACCTTGCAAAATATGTAATAAAATAATAGCGATCAGATTTAATACAAGGAGTTAAATAATGTAATTTTTTAGCTCCTAATTTATTGCTATTGGTATATTGCGTAATATATTGCATTGCTGTGTATTAATAAAAAAAGTATCAGGTTTAACAAGCCATGCTCGTTGGTTTAATTCATTTTGTTAAATAATCATTATTGTATATGAAACAACAACAATCATGCTTAAAAAGAGTGGTCTTTTATTTTTCTCTACCTTTTGTTGTTATTTCGTGACCAAAATGGCAACCCATATATAACCAATGTTAAAAATTGCATTTTAAAACTCTTTTAGCGAATTTTTCTATAGGGAATACGCTATTACGGTAGTAGTCACGGTAAGACCTAAGCCCGGGACGGTAACTTTTTCGTTTTGAGGTCCCTAGAAGGCAAAAACACCGCTCGTTCAAATTGATATATATATATATATATATATATATATATATATATATATATATATATATATATATAAGTATGATTAAAATATAAACATATACAAGCCTCTAGGCAATCAAGTTATTACATAACACCATGAAAATTTTAATATATATAAAACTTAATTTTAAAAATATCTGTGCTTTTAACCTTGAAAACTCGTTTAAGCAGGAAATTGCCTAATCGGCGTCTTTCAATAGATACAAAAACCTGCCAATTACTTGCCTCTATTATAAGACAATGTTAACATTTGTTATACAAATACCGGGTGTCCCATAATAGTCCCCCCCCCTCCGGTTAACTTTTGACCGGCTGTATATTTTCAAACGAACTTCAATACACTTTACCAGGTTAATGTAAAGTACTTTTTGGTCGTATTTTGAAATTCACCCCCACACACATATAGGGGTTGCCGGGGGTAACAAAAAAATTGAAATACAAACCCCCAATTTTAATGTTATTTTTGGATTCTACACCTTTTTGTGACTCGTTTATTCTTTTACATGTTTCTCTAAACCTAACGATTAAGGTTCTACTGTAAATCCATTATAAAGTCATTTTTCGTCCCATAAGAATAACAAGGGACAAACTTTAATTGCCTATATCTCCTGAACCATTTAGTCAAATAAAAAATACTCACGTATAAAAATGTCTTAAAATTATGTTTCAAGATCATTTCACTCATAAAATGATGTCATTTAGGCATAACTAATATTATTTCCAATTTGGCAGACAAATAATAAAATTTGTAAAAATTTGATATTTGTATTATGAAAAAAACATTTTAAACCCTAGTTTTAAGACATTTTTATACTTGAGTATTTTTTATTTGGCTAAATGGTTCAGGAGATATAGGCAATTAAAGTTTGTCCCATGTTATTCTTACGGGACAAAAAATTACCTTTACGGGACGAAATATGACCTTCCAATGGCTGTAGACCGTTAAGTTTAGAGAAATATGTAAAAGAATAAAATAGTCTTAAAACACGTGTAAAATCCACGAATAACACAAAAATTGGGGGTTCGTATTTAAATTTTTTAGTTACCCCCGGCAACCCCTATTTGGGGAGGGGGGGGGTGAATTTTAAAATACCACCAAAAAGTACTTTACATTTCCCTAGTAAAGTGTATTGAAGTCCGTTTGAAAATATACAACCGTTAAAAAATTAACCAGGGGGGTACAATTTAGGGACATCCGGTATATTCTTCACTTTATTAAATATACCAAAAAAATTCAGTAGTTTTAATTTAATTTAAAATCGTCCCATCAATAACATTCATTAAGTTGAGAGGAATTACCAGTGGATTTAAAAAAATCCAACAGAGAAAATAAATAAATTTAAAAAAGGTTACAATTATAAAAAAAATATATCCATATTAAAGCTTCAAACCATAGGACTACTTTTAAAGTCAAACAAACAATACAATAGAATAAATTCTTCGAACGTCAATTCTAGATAAAAATTAGTTTTTCTCAAAAGAGATTTTAGTCTTTGAGTCTGAAGTATGGAGTACAATCTCTTTGAAAGATTCGATAAAGTTTTGAATGAGCATGCAGGAGCTCACGAAGGATTATTCACACGACTGAATACTTTGCTAATTATCAAAGGATCAGAGATAATGTTAACATTTTTAATCAAAGAGATGTTGTATTTAGAGAATAAGGTTGAAACGTAAAGAGTGTATTCTTTGGGAAATAAACTGTCAAATTAATGTTTTTACATATACAGCTTGAATTTATTTATAAAATTGTATAGCACAGGAGGTCAGTGAACTCTCTAAACAAAATGTAGATATGTCCCTTGGGACAAGACAAACAAACAACATAAAAAATGGGTCTCAAATACAAGTTGAGACCCAATATACTCAAATACTCAAATACAAACTAAGCCACATTACAAATTAGGTATGAAGATTTATCACATCAATGCACATTTTCAGGAAACAATAGTTTTTTGATGTGAATTTTTAAAATGGTGGTGATTTTACTCAAATATCAGTAAACTTTACCAAAATTTTACAATTTACTTAAAAGTTGTAAAATAAAATTATAAAACCAATGGTACCAAGTTTGGTAAGAATCCGAGAACAAATAACGGAGTTATTAAGATACTTCTGTTAAAATTACCTTCATTTGCATTAATTATAATGTTAAATCAATGCTTTTATTAAACAAAATCTTAATAACTTTGTTATTTACTGTTAGATCCTTACAATCTGGGTACCATTAGTTATATAATTTTATCTAGCAACTGTTCTGTTACTTGTAAAGTTTTGTCAAAGCTAGCAGGTTCTTAAATATTTGAGTTAAAACATGTTTTAAATGGCCGGAATTTTTAAAATTCACTTCGGAAAAAATAATTATTCCTGCAAATGTACATTGGTATGATAAAGGTTCATACCAAATATGAACTAAATATAACAATCTGTTACGGAAATAAAAAAATATATATTTAAAAACAAAATGGCTGATAGTGGCTTAGCGAAGGATTTTCTTTTGTACCAATTCTCTTTGTACCATGTTTTTTGTTTGTATTGACCCAAGGAAAACTCTATAATCCTTACAGAAGAGATGAAAAACACCCTGTACATAAAAAATAATTTAAATGTGCCAGAAAAACTGTCCAATAAGAATAATTTATTCTAATTTATAAATGATTGTTCCTAGTTTAAAAAGTGTAGTTTCCAAAAAACTCGCCACCCGCATCGTTGAGTTGGCCCAACTAAAGTTGAACCAGGTCATAAGCTTGGTCAAAATCTGAATATCCAATCACGGTCTTTCGCTTGCTCTGATCAAAACAGAGATCGTGGAAGAGAATTGACACCGTCGTCTCACTGCGTGTAGGAAGTCAAGGGGTCCAGTCAACAACGCGTAACATGAAGTACCTCGGAGTCATGGTGGACAACTAGTTATGTTGGAGGGACCAGATCTTCTGTACCGCAGACAATGCTGCTATGGTGGTCTCTTATCTTAGTAAGCTGATGGCCAATGTTGGGTGTCCTCGGTCCACCATGTAACCTGTTTTTAGTTCGAATACTGGAAGTTTACGACCTCCAGGATTATGAAACGTGGTTTGGATTTGGTTTGATAATGGATTCAACTAGTAGTCCAAAAACTCATATATATATACATAATTGAATAAATAAAAAATATCATTTTCACTATTTATTAATTGTTATGGTTAATTATATGGTCACAATTGAAACTTTCTCATTTGAAATACCTTGTGGAATGTTAGCAGATTAAAATAGTATGGATTTTGTTATGCTCCCTCATTCTAAATTCTTATTTATCAAACCTAATTTAATATAATTTCGAATGTGGTATAAATTTTAAATGTTACTTACTAATATATACTCTTAAATAGTTTTAAATAGTTTTTACTCTTTATTTATGTTGTATTTATGTGCAATAAAAGTATATTACATCACATTTTTATTTAGCTTTTTAATAACGTAGTGAACTTCGAACAATTACCGCTCGGTGACTTCACTTTGACATAAAGCAAACGTGAGTGGAGATCAAATTTCCGTTATTGTTTCCCATAAATAACTTATGGGCTCCGCTATACAATACTACTCTGCTAACATTGTTATATATTTGTAACATAGTTAAATAACTTACAAATTCTCTCCATTAATCTTGAAGTTTATTGTAATTACTGTTTACAACACATTAATTTTAATAACTTGTCCTCAGTTAATCGATATTTCATTAATTTTTTAAGAATTCAACTTATTTCACTTGGTTATCTAAGACAGTGAAACTATCAATTTCTCGTTTGAGTGTTTATCCCGATAAGATAATTTATAGATATTGCACTTAAAGAAATGCAAAAAGTATTGTTAAAATTCAATATTGTTAAAAAACGGTTAAAATTCATGTAATAAATGAAGACAAATTCATATAGACCTCATTTAGATTTTAAAATAAATTAAATAACAGTAAATAATTTTATTCTTCACAATATTTAGTTCGAAATTTAAGGTTGTCATTCAGTTGCGGCTTTACTAAACCAACCACAATAAATGTAAGTTTTAAAATTAATTTCTTACAACAATGCCATAAATTACATGAATCCTCGAAATTGCTATAGCGGCCAATAGAAATTTCAGTTTAACTACCTTTCAAAATAGTTTATCAATTATTCATGCAACATTGTAATATTAATGCAATCTCCGCGCATACATTATTAGATAACCGGCGATACTGGAAACGACACATGGCCGGCCAGTGCTATTGTGATAATTACACAGTTTGTGTCCAAGAGCATGGCATTGACAACTAGAGTGTATTGAGTTAAGTGTAGAGTAATCGTTTGGAGGCAGCGTTAAGCAAGCGCTGTCAACACATGTCACATATCAAGCTGTCAGCTGATTGGTCAAGGCTGCTTCAGCGTGCTGCCGAACTGTCAACACATGTCACATATCAAGCTGTCAGCTGATTGGTCAAGGCTGCTTCAGCGTGCTGCCGAACTGCCAACACATGTCACATATAAAGCTGTCAGCTGATTAGTCAAGGCCGCTTCAGCGTGCTGCCGAACTGTCAACACATTACACATATCAAGCTGTCAGCTGATTGGTCAAGGCTGCTTCAGCGTGTTGCCGAACTGTCAACACATGTCACATATAAAGCTGTCAGCTGATTGGTCAAGGCCGCTTCAGCGTGCTGCCGAACTGTCAACACATGTCACATATCAAGCTGTCAGCTGACTGGTCAAGGCTGCTTCAGCGTGCTGCCGAACTGTCAACACATGTAACATATAAAGTTGTCAGCTGATTGGTCAAGGCCGCTTCAGCGTGCTGCCGAACTGTCAACACATGTCACATATCAAGCTGTCAGCTGATTGGTCAAGGCTGCTTCAGCGTGCTGCCGAACTGTCAACACATGTCACATATCAAGCTGTCAGCTGATTGGTCAAGGCTGCTTCAGCGTGCTGCCGAACTGTCAACACATGTCACATATCAAGCTGTCAGCTGATTGGTCAATGCCGCTTCAGCGTGCTGCCGAACTGTCAACACATGTCACATATCAAGCTGTCAGCTGATTGGTCAATGCCGCTTCAGCGTGCTGCCGAACTGTCAACACATATCACATATCAAGCTGTCAGCTGATTGGTCAGTGCCGCTTCAGCGTGCTGCCGAACTGTCAACACATGTCACATATCAAGCTGTCAGCTGATTGGTCAATGCCGCTTCAGCGTGCTGCCGAACTGTCAACATATGTCACATATCAAGCTGTCAGCTGATTGGTCAAGGCTTCTTCAGCGTGCTGCCGAACTGTCAACACATGTCACATATCAAGCTGTCAGCTGATTGGTCAATGCCGCTTCAGCGTGCTGCCGAACTGTCAACACATGTCACATATCAAGCTGTCAGCTGATTGGTCAATGCCGCTTCAGCGTGCTGCCGAACTGTCAACATATGTCACATATAAAGTTGTCAGCTGAATGGTCAAGGCTGCTTCAGCGTGCTGCCGAACTGTCAACACATATCACATATAAAGTTGTCAGCTGATTGGTCAAGGCTTCTTCAGCGTGCTGCCGAACTGTCAACACATGTCACATATCAAGCTGTCAGCTGATTGGTCAATGCCGCTTCAGCGTGCTGCCGAACTGTCAACATATGTCACATATAAAGTTGTCAGCTGATTGGTCAATGCCGCTTCAGCGTGCTGCCGAACTGTCAACACATGTCACATATCAAGCTGTCAGCCGATTGGTCAATGCCGCTTCAGCGTGCTGCCGAACTGTCAACATATGTCACATATAAAGTTGTCAGCTGATTGGTCAAGGCTTCTTCAGCGTGCTGCCGAACTGTCAACACATGTCACATATAAAGCTGTCAGCTGATTGGTCAATGCCGCTTCAGCGTGCTGCCAAACTGTCAACACATGTCACATATCAAGCTGTCAGCTGATTGGTCAAGGCTGCTTCAGCGTGCTGCCGAACTGTCAACACATGTCACATATCAAGCTGTCAGCTGATTGGTCAATGCCGCTTCAGCGTGCTGCCGAACTGTCAACACATGTCACATATCAAGCTGTCAGCTGATTGGTCAATGCCGCTTCAGCGTGCTACCGAACTGACAACACATGTCACATATAAAGCTGTCAGCTGATTGGTCAAGGTTTCTTCAGCGTGCTGCCAAACTGTCAACACATGTCACATATCAAGCTGTCAGCTGATTGGTCAATGCCGCTTCAGCGTGCTGCCGAACTGTCAACACATGTCACATATCAAGCTGTCAGCTGATTGGTCAATGCCGCTTCAGCGTGCTGCCGAACTGTCAACATATGTCACATATAAAGTTGTCAGCTGAATGGTCAAGGCTTCTTCAGCGTGCTGCCGAACTGTCAACACATGTCACATATAAAGTTGTCAGCTGATTGGTCAAGGCTTCTTCAGCGTGCTGCCGAACTGTCAACACATGTCACATATCAAGCTGTCAGCTGATTGGTCAATGCCGCTTCAGCGTGCTGCCGAACTGTCAACATATGTCACAGATAAAGTTGTCAGCTGATTGGTCAATGCCGCTTCAGCGTGCTGCCGAACTGTCAACACATGTCACATATCAAGCTGTCAGCTGATTGGTCAATGCCGCTTCAGCGTGCTGCCGAACTGTCAACATATGTCACATATAAAGTTGTCAGCTGATTGGTCAAGGCTTCTTCAGCGTGCTGCCGAACTGTCAACACATGTCACATATCAAGCTGTCAGCTGATTGGTCAATGCCGCTTCAGCGTGCTGCCGAACTGTCAACACATGTCACATATCAAGCTGTCAGCTGATTGGTCAAGGCTGCTTCAGCGTGCTGCCGAACTGTCAACACATGTCACATATCAAGCTGTCAGCTGATTGGTCAATGCAGCTTCAGCGTGCTGCCGAACTGTCAACACATGTCACATATCAAGCTGTCAGCTGATTGGTCAATGCCGCTTCAGCGTGCTACCGAACTGTCAACACATGTCACATATAAAGCTGTCAGCTGATTGGTCAAGGCTGCTTCAGCGTGCTGCCGAACTGTCAACTCATGTCACATATAAAGCTGTCAGCTGATTGGTCAAGGCTGCTTCAGCGTGCTGCCGAACTGTCAACACATGTCACATATCAAGCTGTCAGCTGATTGGTCAAGGCCGCTTCAGCGTGCTGCCGAACTGTCAACACATGTCACATATCGAGCTGTCAGCTGATTGGTCAAGGCTGCTTCAGCGTGCTGCCGAACTGTCAACACATGTCACATATCAAGCTGTCAGCTGATTGGTAAAGGCCGCTTCAGCGTGCTGCCGAACTGTCAACACATGTCACATATCGAGCTGTCAGCTGATTGGTCAAGGCTGCTTCAGCGTGCTGCCGAACTGTCAACACATGTCACATATAAAGCATTCAGCTGATTGGTCAAGGCTGCTTCAGCGTGCTGCCGAACTGTCAACACATGTCACATATCAAGCTGTCAGCTGATTGGTCAATGCCGCTTCAGCGTGCTGCCGAACTGTCAACACATGTCACATATCAAGCTGTCAGCTGATTGGTCAATGCCGCTTCAGCGTGCTGCCGAACTGTCAACATATGTCACATATAAAGTTGTCAGCTGAATGGTCAAGGCTTCTTCAGCGTGCTGCCGAACTGTCAACACATGTCACATATAAAGTTGTCAGCTGATTGGTCAAGGCTTCTTCAGCGTGCTGCCGAACTGTCAACACATGTCACATATCAAGCTGTCAGCTGATTGGTCAATGCCGCTTCAGCGTGCTGCCGAACTGTCAACATATGTCACAGATAAAGTTGTCAGCTGATTGGTCAATGCCGCTTCAGCGTGCTGCCGAACTGTCAACACATGTCACATATCAAGCTGTCAGCTGATTGGTCAATGCCGCTTCAGCGTGCTGCCGAACTGTCAACATATGTCACATATAAAGTTGTCAGCTGAATGGTCAAGGCTGCTTCAGCGTGCTGCCGAACTGTCAACACATATCACATATAAAGTTGTCAGCTGATTGGTCAAGGCTTCTTCAGCGTGCTGCCGAACTGTCAACACATGTCACATATCAAGCTGTCAGCTGATTGGTCAATGCCGCTTCAGCGTGCTGCCGAACTGTCAACATATGTCACATATAAAGTTGTCAGCTGATTGGTCAATGCCGCTTCAGCGTGCTGCCGAACTGTCAACACATGTCACATATCAAGCTGTCAGCCGATTGGTCAATGCCGCTTCAGCGTGCTGCCGAACTGTCAACATATGTCACATATAAAGTTGTCAGCTGATTGGTCAAGGCTTCTTCAGCGTGCTGCCGAACTGTCAACACATGTCACATATAAAGCTGTCAGCTGATTGGTCAATGCCGCTTCAGCGTGCTGCCAAACTGTCAACACATGTCACATATCAAGCTGTCAGCTGATTGGTCAAGGCTGCTTCAGCGTGCTGCCGAACTGTCAACACATGTCACATATCAAGCTGTCAGCTGATTGGTCAATGCCGCTTCAGCGTGCTGCCGAACTGTCAACACATGTCACATATCAAGCTGTCAGCTGATTGGTCAATGCCGCTTCAGCGTGCTACCGAACTGACAACACATGTCACATATAAAGCTGTCAGCTGATTGGTCAAGGTTTCTTCAGCGTGCTGCCGAACTGTCAACACATGTCACATATCAAGCTGTCAGCTGATTGGTCAATGCCGCTTCAGCGTGCTGCCGAACTGTCAACACATGTCACATATCAAGCTGTCAGCTGATTGGTCAATGCCGCTTCAGCGTGCTGCCGAACTGTCAACATATGTCACATATAAAGTTGTCAGCTGAATGGTCAAGGCTTCTTCAGCGTGCTGCCGAACTGTCAACACATGTCACATATAAAGTTGTCAGCTGATTGGTCAAGGCTTCTTCAGCGTGCTGCTGAACTGTCAACACATGTCACATATCAAGCTGTCAGCTGATTGGTCAATGCCGCTTCAGCGTGCTGCCGAACTGTCAACATATGTCACGGATAAAGTTGTCAGCTGATTGGTCAATGCCGCTTCAGCGTGCTGCCGAACTGTCAACACATGTCACATATCAAGCTGTCAGCTGATTGGTCAATGCCGCTTCAGCGTGCTGCCGAACTGTCAACATATGTCACATATAAAGTTGTCAGCTGATTGGTCAAGGCTTCTTCAGCGTGCTGCCGAACTGTCAACACATGTCACATATCAAGCTGTCAGCTGATTGGTCAATGCCGCTTCAGCGTGCTGCCGAACTGTCAACACATGTCACATATCAAGCTGTCAGCTGATTGGTCAAGGCTGCTTCAGCGTGCTGCCGAACTGTCAACACATGTCACATATCAAGCTGTCAGCTGATTGGTCAATGCAGCTTCAGCGTGCTGCCGAACTGTCAACACATGTCACATATCAAGCTGTCAGCTGATTGGTCAATGCCGCTTCAGCGTGCTACCGAACTGTCAACACATGTCACATATAAAGCTGTCAGCTGATTGGTCAAGGCTGCTTCAGCGTGCTGCCAAACTGTCAACTCATGTCACATATAAAGCTGTCAGCTGATTGGTCAAGGCTGCTTCAGCGTGCTGCCGAACTGTCAACACATGTCACATATCAAGCTGTCAGCTGATTGGTCAAGGCCGCTTCAGCGTGCTGCCGAACTGTCAACACATGTCACATATCGAGCTGTCAGCTGATTGGTCAAGGCTGCTTCAGCGTGCTGCCGAACTGTCAACACATGTCACATATCAAGCTGTCAGCTGATTGGTAAAGGCCGCTTCAGCGTGCTGCCGAACTGTCAACACATGTCACATATCGAGCTGTCAGCTGATTGGTCAAGGCTGCTTCAGCGTGCTGCCGAACTGTCAACACATGTCACATATAAAGCTGTCAGCTGATTGGTCAAGGCTGCTTCAGCGTGCTGCCGAACTGTCAACACATGTCACATATCAAGCTGTCAGCTGATTGGTCAATGCCGCTTCAGCGTGCTGCCGAACTGTCAACACATGTCACATATCAAGCTGTCAGCTGATTGGTCAATGCCGCTTCAGCGTGCTGCCGAACTGTCAACATATGTCACATATAAAGTTGTCAGCTGAATGGTCAAGGCTTCTTCAGCGTGCTGCCGAACTGTCAACACATGTCACATATAAAGTTGTCAGCTGATTGGTCAAGGCTTCTTCAGCGTGCTGCCGAACTGTCAACACATGTCACATATCAAGCTGTCAGCTGATTGGTCAATGCCGCTTCAGCGTGCTGCCGAACTGTCAACATATGTCACAGATAAAGTTGTCAGCTGATTGGTCAATGCCGCTTCAGCGTGCTGCCGAACTGTCAACACATGTCACATATCAAGCTGTCAGCTGATTGGTCAATGCCGCTTCAGCGTGCTGCCGAACTGTCAACATATGTCACATATAAAGTTGTCAGCTGATTGGTCAAGGCTTCTTCAGCGTGCTGCCGAACTGTCAACACATGTCACATATCAAGCTGTCAGCTGATTGGTCAATGCCGCTTCAGCGTGCTGCCGAACTGTCAACACATGTCACATATCAAGCTGTCAGCTGATTGGTCAAGGCTGCTTCAGCGTGCTGCCGAACTGTCAACACATGTCACATATCAAGCTGTCAGCTGATTGGTCAATGCCGCTTCAGCGTGCTACCGAACTGTCAACACATGTCACATATAAAGCTGTCAGCTGATTGGTCAAGGCTGCTTCAGCGTGCTGCCGAACTGTCAACTCATGTCACATATAAAGCTGTCAGCTGATTGGTCAAGGCTGCTTCAGCGTGCTGCCGAACTGTCAACACATGTCACATATCAAGCTGTCAGCTGATTGGTCAAGGCCGCTTCAGCGTGCTGCCGAACTGTCAACACATGTCACATATCGAGCTGTCAGCTGATTGGTCAAGGCTGCTTCAGCGTGCTGCCGAACTGTCAACACATGTCACATATCAAGCTGTCAGCTGATTGGTAAAGGCCGCTTCAGCGTGCTGCCGAACTGTCAACACATGTCACATATCGAGCTGTCAGCTGATTGGTCAAGGCTGCTTCAGCGTGCTGCCGAACTGTCAACACATGTCACATATAAAGCTGTCAGCTGATTGGTCAAGGCTGCTTCAGCGTGCTGCCGAACTGTCAACACATGTCACATATCAAGCTGTCAGCTGATTGGTCAATGCCGCTTCAGCGTGCTACCGAACTGTCAACACATGTCACATATCAAGCTGTCAGCTGATTGGTCAAGGCCGCTTCAGCGTGCTGCCGAACTGTCAACACATGTCACATATCAAGCTGTCAGCTGATTGGTCAATGCCGCTTCAGTGTGCTGCCGAACTGTCAACACATGTCACATATCAAGCTGTCAGCTGATTGGTCAATGCCGCTTCAGTGTGCTGCCGAACTGTCAACACATGTCACATATCAAGCTGTCAGCTGATTGGTCAATGCCGCTTCAGCGTGCTGCCGAACTGTCAACACATGTCACATATCAAGCTGTCAGCTGATTGGTCAATGCCGCTTCAGCGTGCTGCCGAACTGTCAACACATGTCACATATCAAGCTGTCAGCTGATTGGTCAAGGCCGCTTCAGCGTGCTGCCGAACTGTCAACACATGTCACATATCAAGCTGTCAGCTGATTGGTCAATGCCGCTTCAGCGTGCTGCCGAACTGTCAACACATGTCACATATAAAGCTGTCAGCTGATTGGTCAATGCCGCTTCAGCGTGCTGCCGAACTGTCAACACATGTCACATATCAAGCTGGCAGCTGATTGGTCAATGCCGCTTCAGCGTGCTGCCGAACTGTCAACACATGTCACATATCAAGCTGTCAGCTGATTGGTCAATGCCGCTTCAGCGTGCTGCCGAACTGTCAACACATGTCACATATCAAGCTGTCAGCTGATTGGTCAAGGCTGCTTCAGCGTGCTGCTGAACTGTCAACACATGTCACATATAAAGTTGTCAGCTGATTGGTCAAGGCTGCTTCAGCGTGCTGCCGAACTGTCAACACATGTCACATATCAAGCTGTCAGCAGATTGGTCAAGGCCGCTTCAGCGTGCTGCCGAACTGTCAACACATGTCACATATCGAGCTGTCAGCTGATTGGTCAAGGCTGCTTCAGGGTGCTGCCGAACTGTCAACACATGTCACATATCGAGCTGACAGCTTATTGGTCAAGGCTGCTTCAGCGTGCTGCCGAACTGTCAACACATGTCACATATCAAGCTGTCAGCTGATTGGTCAAGGCTGCTTCAGCGTGCTGTTGAACTGTCAACACATGTCACATATCAAGCTGTCAGCTGATTGGTCAAGGCTGCTTCAGCGTGCTGCCGAACTGTCAACACATGTCACATATCAAGCTGTCAGCTGATTGGTCAAGGCCGCTTCAGCGTGCTGCCGAACTGTCAACACATGTCACATATCGAGCTGTCAACTGATTGGTCAAGGCCGCTTCAGCGTGCTGCCGAACTGTCAACACATGTCACATATCAAGTTGTCACCTGATTGGTCAATGCCGCTTCAGCGTGCTGCCGAACTGTCAACACATGTCACATATCAAGCTGTCAGCTGATTGGTCAATGCCGCTTCAGCGTGCTGCCGAACTGTCAACACATGTCACATATCAAGCTGTCAGCTGATTGGTCAATGCCGCTTCAGCGTGCTGCCGAACTGTCAACACATGTCACATATCAAGCTGTCAGCTGATTGGTCAAGGCTGCTTCAGCGTGCTGCCGAACTGTCAACACATGTCACATATTAAGTTGTCAGCTGATTGGTCAAGGCCGCTTCAGCGTGCTGCCGAACTGTCAACACATGTCACATATAAAGCTGTCAGCTGATTGGTCAAGGCCGCTTCAGCGTGCTGCCGAACTGTCAACACATGTCACATATAAAGCTGTCAGCTGATTGGTCAAGGCCGCTTCAGCGTGCTGCCGAACTGTCAACACATGTCACATATAAATCTGTCAGCTGATTGGTCAAGGCCGCTTCAGCGTGCTGCCGAACTGTCAACACATGTCACATATCAAGCTGTCAGCTGATTGGTCAAGGCTGCTTCAGTGCGCTGCAGAACTGCAAGTACCAGCAGCTGGTCCTAGTCAGTACCGAGTCTTTTACCAGAGTACGTTGTGCCGCAGTATTTGTTCATGTATTCAGTAATGGCATTTATTATGTTTGTTAATTTTGAAACATTGTGTATCACTAAATTTTCATGTTGTATTTTATGGTTTTTGTTGCATTTTAAATTTGAAAGCCCAGTCAATCTTATTCGTTCATTATTATAATAATTCATATACTATTCTATATGATATTCTATGTTTATTTCACTACCTTAAGACATATTGGTCAAAATTATAGTAATTTTTCACCCTTTTTCTGAAACGAAAAGTCTTGACTAGTTGAGTGTATTATAAATAATATTTCATTTCACATTATTTTATGCAGATAAAAAAAATATAATTTATTAATCAAGATCAAACATTTATGATGCAATGTGAAAACTTATTTACCTCTAAACACAATCTTTAACAAATTAATTTTTTGACACATGGTATAATATAAAAAACCCCTCTCAGTTACCTAATACATATTAAATCAACTAAACAGAAAATTCATCAATAAAGTAATTTTTTTTTTAATGTTAACTATTATATTTGTTTGGTATTTAATAATATTAGCGACAATAATATCGGAATGACTCTATTGTGACGTCAGAGTAAACGTGAGCGGAGATCAAATTTACGTCATTGTCTCTTGTCAAATACCTTACGATCCCTAATATTGTGGCAAAGCTAATTAAATCTACCTGTTTGTTCGGATTGAATAACATTCAAATTCAATTTAACTGGGAGGTTGTTAAACAATTATTAAATATAATTCGTTTGCAATTACTATAAAAAGGGTCAACCTCAGTGGTTAACCAAAAAACGTAATCAACGTAAAACGTCTCAAAAAATATTGATTCGCAATTTCCATTCATTAATTTTCTACCTACAGCAATAATGATTAAACCTAAGAAATGATAAGTTTTTGCTATCAACATGTTTACAGTTATAACCAAGGATAAAAAAATCTGACATCTAATTAAAAACGTAAACAGAATTGTTTTTGTTTTCGCTATTTTCAATATGGTTAACCACTTTCAATAAATCCAAAATACAGGTAATGTCATTAAATTACAATACACAAAAAATATGTTAAAACTGTCCAATTCTTTCAATCGTATTTTAAATGTTATTTTTACAAATTATTTTTAAAAAGTAGCAAGTTTTTTTTTATTTTGAAAATTTTGTATAACTTTTTTATATACCAATAATACAACAGAATGGGTTTGATAAGTGATATTTAGCCAAATTGTTCTGTTATAACATTTTGGTGAAATCTAAATGGTGAATACTCTTGTGATTTACAATTTGATATGTCATAATTAATGTACCCTATATGATTGCATGACAGTAATAAAAGTGTATTAAGATGGTCCTATGAGAGTTGATGCATTGTTGCCTTTACACAAACGTGTTGTATTAATGTGTTGTATTCTGTATTATACATGGTGAACCTATTTATAAATTGCAACATAGTAGGTAGAGAGGATAGGGAGACTGCAGCTGTTGAATTTACACCGGATTATTTTTTGGAAGTTTACTTTTTTAATAAAGCCATCTTGTAAAGATTATGTTTATAACCTATTATCTGAAGCTGGCCGTAACAACTGGCTGCACATGTCAATTATTGTTTTTTAACTTTTAAATTTGACTTCTGTTAGGCCTTTCAAAAAAAAAAAATAATAAATAAATAAATAAATAAATAAATAATAATACAATTATATTTCACATCCAATTGGCATTTAGCTTAAAAAATAATACAATGAAAGAATTATTATTTTATATATATATATATATATTTGTTTATTTAAACTCAATTTCATAAAATTTCTCCAAAATAGTGATTTTATAATTTAAATGTGTCGTTGAAACTCCATTATGTGTAATAGCTAGAATATTTTCAATCAAAATTGGCGACATATATTACGGTATTGGCATAACTTCATAACTTTTTCAAATCAATTAATTATCTAACTGTGTTCATACACAAGATTTTCATTTTATTCTGTTAAAGCTACAATGACAGTGATGTCACGATAACTATTTGAAGTGCCCAAAAATATTTCAGAATTTTATTTTAAAATTGGTTTTTGGGGAACAAAACTGCCTTTTATCTATTCAAGCTAAATTAGCCATTTTTAATTATTTATCCGAAATAAATTATCAATTTTTTTTACTAAAGGCGATTTGTATTTTGGGTTCAAGTATATATTGTTTTATCATTATAATACTGTGATAAAATGAATTATCATTATAAAAGACTTTTATATATGAATTAGATAAAATAAAAATAGCTTTTGGGTGCAGACTTATCATTAAAGAATATGCGATTTAAATAAATCTATTTTGATGGTTTATCTTGCACTTCAACCTTTTCAATTGCCGTGTATATTTGGATGGAGTCACATTCATAAATTCCTTTTTACTCAGAAACAACTCAATACTGTTCATTTAGCAGTTTTATGGCTTATGTAATCAAAATCTTTTGAAACGTCTGTTACGACTTCAAACTTTCAATTAATTGGGAATTCGTAGTTCTTCTATAGTATGATTAGTCATATAAGTAAAATTACAAATTGTATATTTGTGTTATATGAATCCAAATATATTGAAAACAATTATTCGAGAAAACTTTGTAATGCATCAAGAAAATAAAAATTTTAGTAGCATGTATTAAAGTATACATAGAAATCTAGTTGGATGCGTATTATCTAAAATATTCTATATTCGTTTTACATATAATAAGAACATATTATTCTTTAATTAAGTATATGTTCAATAGATTATAATCTTAACAATATATTTTAATGTCTTGGGTAAGAACTTAAATTTTTTATTTTTTATTTCTTAGTGGCTACTTTAATACAACTCCAAATAGTGGAAATATAGGCATGAATTGTTGTAAAATAGATATTAAATACATGAAAAAGGTGCGATGAGATGTAAGGGTTTCTGTTCATTGGTAGTGATGCATATTGTAGGAGCATTTCCGCTCTCTCAACCTCTAAGCTTTCTGCACCTTGAGAAAAGAACCTCGATATATTTACACTTATACTGTAATTGTTTACAAGATGGTAAATATATATAAAAGATCTTATAATGGCGATCGATTTCGACCAGTCACACCGGTCATCATCAGGCCCAATCAGAGACTCTGATTATAAGATCTTTTATATATATTTACCATCTTGTAAACTATTACAGTATAAGTGTAAATATATCGAGTAGTGTTGGAGGACGTTTTATTATTTCAACCTGAATATCAGTACCAGCACGTATAATGCTAATCAAGAAGTTATTTAAAAGAACCTCATCACATTTTCAATGTATAATAGTTATAGTTTTTAATTATTCATGGAAGTAGTGGGGTTTGGTTACTTTCAAAACGGAAGTCGTGCCAATTGCCAGCCGCTGCCGGCCAGCTGCCATCGGCCAGCTGCCAAATCAGTCGCTGCCGCCATATGCCATGCCATATAGCTTCCGGTGGGGTAGGAGATGTTATTTGAAATTTGAAATTCAACTTGACAATTGGGTTATGGAAAGTATGTCAAGGTCATCCAGAGTAAGTTTTAAAAAAACCCTATCCCGCTACCACCGGAGTAATAGTTCGGAGAGTGGAACCAACTCCGGTGATAGCGGGATAGGTATAGAATTAGGTTTGTGAATTTTATTTGTGAAAAACATACAATCAATGTGTGACAGCAGTGTTTAAACAAGTTGAAGTTTTGTTATGAACTACAGAGTTGTAAACACAAACACCGACGACGATGAGAAGGTAAACGCAGAGTCCCCAGATGATGTATTTAAAAAGTTTGAACAAACGTAACATCTCGAGTTGGTTTTCCCGTTCCATTTCCAAACGTTTGATTTCCAATTTCAATTTATCCTCTTCCATCCTTGTTACAAATGGAACTTCATCCATCATATCCATCATGTTTGTGTTTTTTTGAAATTTTGAAAGAAGCGATGTTGATAGTTGAAGAGGCGAGGATGGAATGAGAGTTAAAAGAGGGAAATGTCGGTTAAATAAAGAAGTGGTGGGGGGGAAAGAGCGTTGTTACATAGAAGTGGTGGGGGAAAGATGCTGCTCATCATTTGCCTCAGAAGTTGTGTCCGACTGTAGAGGGGTAAGAGGAGTAGTATTTAGTAAACTGTCTTCATCAGAATTTTCAACCTTATTACAAATAGGACAAGCGTAAGTTATTTCCAAATTCATTGTAATAGCGTTAAATTTATCTATAATTTCATTAAGCATTAAATATTTCTTGTAAATCATCTTTTGAGTTTATTTCAAAACTAGCATTCATTCGTGCCAATTGAGAAGTGTTCATCGTTAGAGAGTTGGCAATCGAATGAGGATTAGCGCCTAGGGAAGGGGGCTTATATAATGGCGACCTTGAGCAGGTGTTTAGGGAGGGGGGCTTTTTAGGGAGGGGGCTTCTATATTGGGGACCTTGAGCTTATGATTGAATAAAACGTTTAGTTCTTCTTCTTCTTCGTCTTTTAATTCAATTATTTGAACCGAAGTAGTTGTTTCATCCTCTTCACTCGATGAAGAAAACAACTCACCAGGATTTAAATATTGAACTACAATTCTGAACCATCTTATAGGATATTCGTCAATGACAGAAAGTAAGTTTTGAAACAATTCTTCCATCTCCTCCCTGTCAGTTATTATATGTTCAAACTTGATAAATTTTCCTTCCATGTTGTTAGTTAGAGTGTTGGAAGTGGAATGATTTAATATTATATAAAAATTAGAACTAATGGTAGGGGAAATCTCAAGGTCATCCAATTGAAGTTTTAAAAAAGAGTGTAAAACTGAAATTATACATTTGATGGTTCTACAGGATCGGAATACCAATCTGATCTGTATTTACATCTTTTTATCATATGTGTACAAAAATCATCTTGATGAGACTTGGTGCGTTGACAATGAGCAAGATCTAGAGGGTGAAATTTGAAACATCTTTGAGGACAACATGTATGAAAATATCTTGATTTGTAAAATTTGAAAGTTCGCAATTCCGGTGGCGGTAGTTGTTTTGTTTTACATTTGCAATAACAAGATCCGAAGAATTCACATTTAGTACAAGCTAACCCATCCACCATCATTGGTCCTAAATCTGTACACTGTTGTTCACAACAGTAACGAGGTTTGTACTTGTATTTTTGCTCTTCCATGTTGACGCTGCGGAGTCTAGTGAAAGAATAAGATTGTATAGTGATGAATAGCGAGTTTTATGTACTATGAAAAGTGGTAGGGGTAATTTCAAGGTCATCCAAATGGAGTTTTAAAAAATTATACCTTACAAGTGTAAGGATTATTGAAATTTAGGAAGTTTGTTTCTGTTTGTTTTCTTCAGACTTTTTTTCTCTCTCTGCCTTAGCCATAGCAATAAGTTCTTCTGTTGATAGTGGATGTACTTCAGGAAATTTGGGGGGGGGGGCTCCATTTTTCGGGGGGGGGGGGGGTCATTGACCTTTCCGGTCGGTCATTGACCCCAAGGAGTAGGGATAGACACAGAACCCTACTTCTCTTACTACTCAAGTGAAAGTCGGTCAACCAGTCATTTGCTTGCCATCTGCCGCCATCTGGCTGGAGTTATTGCCTCTATAAAGGTGGGTAGTTTATTTCGCTACGAACATTCATTGCCTCGCATCCGCTCGGTCATCATCTCTCGTTAGTTTTATGTTATGACTACTTCACTTACTAGGTTTGAGGTTAGAATTATCCATGAAATAGCCTTTGTAAATTCTAACCTATAAAATTACTAATCTGGCTTTCTGTTTCAATTTCTTTTACACTTCATTTTATATCTCAGTCTTCTTTTAACTTCTGAACTTAACACATCGATTATAATGACTGCACAATGTTTAAAATTAAAGCTTTTGCGAACACAACACATATTACGAAGTACTTCTAAACCTTCAATTTCAAAGTGTAAAACTAATTTAAATAGAGTTAGGAAGAAGTACAGTTTTAACCCATTATACTATTCAACAACTTCTCAGGTTAATGTTGATGATAGTGTTATTTACGACATTTTACGTTCTATGTTACATTTAAATAACTTAGAACTTGTTACACCTATCGACTGTGTTCAACAAGTTTTTTTATTTTACCCCCACCATTCCCTATATAAGGGCCCCGACAATAATTCCTACTTCATTATCTTCTATGCTCTTCAGCTAACAACATCTCCACTCTAATTCACACTACAATAATAATGGAAACCAACCAAGAAAATGTTCAAGTTCATGAAATATCATCAACAACTCATCCAAGGGAAAATCCTTCTAGAAATTCAACTTCAACAACTCCTCAGATCCCTGTACAAGTTCCAGATGTATCTTCTACAACAATAAATGATGTAGAAGCTATTCTTCAATCCCTTGTCGGTTTCGACTGACCTGTATGATGATCACCGATAAACTAAACTCTTAGAGTTCAGTCTTTTTTAAAACCCCCTCCATATGACCTTGAAGCAATTATCCCCTCTCCTTTATACACTAACTCCTACTTCAAAAATTAACACCATCTCCTCACCCCTTCTCCACCCCTTCATTTGATTTAGCCTCTCCCCACCTGAAGCTATATGGCATGGCATATGGCGGCAGCGACTGATTTGGCAGCTGGCCGATGGCAGCTGGCCGGCAGCGGCTGGCAATTGGCACGACTTCCGTTTTGAAAGTAACCAAACCCCACTACTCATGGAAAACTATTTTAGGTAGAGTATCTGTAAAAGATACCTATAAGTAATAGAGTGTAATTAGAGTGTACCTATAAATTTCCAGGTAAGGTACATCTTATGATAATATTATCACAAGATTTAAAATGTCAACTGTGTGATTCAGAGGGATTTTAATTATCTTTATGTTAATTTAAATTTATTAGTGACCTTCCAATTTATGAAAGTTTACGTAACATAATGGCATAGTAAGTTTTCAAGTAATTTAATTTGGGTATAAAAGTTTGTACATGTATAATGTATATAATCCATTAAAATCTACTTTTCCTGTATTTATATGATTTTTACTTCTCCATGGGAGCCCATAGAAGATAATATTTATCTAATTATTTTCAACTAACTAAAGTATATTATCTAATAAACCTACGGGTTGATTATAAAAATATGTTATATGTGTAAAGTATTTTTTGTATCTTTTTTAAAATATATTTTCTTGTGTTTTTTTTATATTTGTAGCTCATCTACTATATTCTGGTTGCATTTATTACTGATATTTATTTAAAATATTATCGCTGTATATCAATATGAACAAAAATTATAAAAACGAAAAAATGTACAAAGTGTCACCAATAAAATCTTTAATATTGAGGGATCTTAAATAAATAAGGATAAATTTGCATTTGGTACAATAAAGCAATCCTATGCTTACTCAAAGGTAACCCTGAACTACATAAACAACTCGAGCCTTAGTTGTAATCTACTTAGGTAAAGCAGTAGACGTTTGACAAAGTTACAACGAAGTTACGGCAAGCTTCTGTTGGCTTCTGGTGGCACAACCTTGTAAAGCTCTAGACTCTCCAGAATGAAATACAACAATTGGTATTAACATCAAAATGTAAGTTGTGAAACATGTGTACTGTAAACTTTAGGAAAAATTATAAAAATAACATTCTAAAGCGTTTTATAATTCACTTTAATGTTTAACGATTCAGGTAACATAATTGAATAGATGTTGCATGATTATAACCCCTCATCCTAATGTCGTTAGCATTAAATATAATAACATTCCATGGGTTTGGTGCAAAACTGGATTGACTTGTATAAAACTTCAATCTGTTAGGTTTTATGGTATTTATTAAAAATGGTCTTTGCAGCCTTTTATAGAATAAAAAAAAATTAAAAAAATACCTCATACAAATAAAGTGAGTTACTTTTGATATAACTACTTGTATGTAGTAAAAGTATAAGTATGCTAAGATGTCATTTTAAGTAACGTAGATTGTTCCATGTGATGTTAAATTTTTTTTAATTAATTGTCATTCCTTAAACTACAAATACTAATGGATATAAAAATGTAAATAATAACAACTGACCTTTTGAGAGAATTCCCTGCAACTATCGGTCATGATGAACTAATTGAACTTCTAGAGAAGCCCAGGAAAACAATAATGTGCACTGACTTATTGTTCTGTATAAAAGTGTCATATAGGCAGACGAATTTGGTGATCTAGATTGATGAGGTATGTTGAAAAACTCTTAGAAAAATTGATTTCAGTTTGTCTGTACTGCATTTCACGTAATATATCGAAGAAGATTTTATATTTAAACCATGCTAAATATTTATAGTTGTAGGAATTATAATACAAGCTTAGTATAAATTTTATAGAATGTTCATAATTTTTGTTTCTTAAAATAAACTTATAAGAAATCGTAAAATCAATAATTAAGTTACTTCACTAACTTGATCGAAGCATTCTTACTTAGAATGTTAACCTTTTTATTGATAACTAGAGATCGCCTCCTGATCGAAATTCGATCAAAATTTCAGTTGATCTGGAAACAAGAAGCTTAAAAAACATTTTAGAACTAAAGCATCTGTTCTTCCTAATTTTCTAGCAGTTGTTTTTACAACAGCTGTCTAATGATTCATTCAATTCTCCTTTCTCCATAAGGTTAACATTGGCACTTTGAAAGCCTGTGGTTCGTAGCCCTGAAGTCCGTTGTGAATAAGAATGTGATTCTGCTCATATACAGGACTGTACCTTTCTAACGGTATGCTCGGATTTCTCCTACGATGTACACGAGCTGAGAATAAAGGAGGAAATAAAACATGTTTGCGTATTAATATATACTAGGGATCGCCTCCTGATTGAAATTCAATCAAAAATTTCAGTTGATCAGGACCTAAGAAGCTTAAAAACATTTTATAACTACAACATCTGTTCTTCCTAATTTTCTAGCAGTTGTTTTTACAGCTGTCTAATGATTCATTCAATTTTCCTTCCTCCATAAGATTAACATTGGAACTTTGGAAGCCTGTGCGGCGTATCCCTGGAGTCCGATGTGAATTAGAATGTGATTATACTCATCTACAGGACTATACCTTCCTAATGGTGTGAGCGGATTTCTCCTACGATGCACACGAGCTGAGAAAAAAGGAGGAAATGAAACATGCTTGCGTATTAATATATAGATATTAGTATTGTACTTAAAATAATATTAGTGCGTTGAGTGGACATAATCTTCGGTTACTCTAAAATTACGACTTTTGAGACCACATTGGTGTTGATTAGAATAAGATATTACTTTAAGCTAGCTACTATGGCAAAGGAAATATGGTAAAAAATCAATTTTGTACATCTTAGACCAGTTGAATGTAAGAAAGATAATGTTACTTTAACATTAAATACTTAGGTTATTTAGACAGATATAATATTTTCTTTTGGTCTTATTTTACTATGAAATGAAGATTAAAACATTACTTTGCATTGCAATAAAATAAATTTTCTTTTGGAGTAACTACTGTGCATAATCTGTTATATACTTTCATATTGATTTATTATTTTTACTACAAATTATATAGAGCTACATAATAAGTGTTAATTTATGCATGTAAATGGGTAATTATTTTGCTTTAGTAAAAAGGAATACACTAAACTCCTTTTCTAAAAATTTTAGTACTACAGATATTTTCATGTTAGTATTTATCTTTTGAATTTCCATATTTGCTCTTAAACCCAGATGTATAAACTTTTCCAGGTAGGATGTTGAGCGCAGTGTAAGCATGTCCGTGAGCTCCTCCGGGAGTCTGGGAGGCCAGGACATATTGCCGGGCTGGGGGGGGTCCCTGCAGCAATCTATACTTATCTATTGCTTCCTACACTTTCTATTGAAACTTGGATCTCGACAATTTAACTTCTTGCTCTAACTGATGATAAAATAAATTAAAAATAGAATAATGTTACAAATATTTTAAAGTACCTCCAATATTAATAAATAGTTAATGTTGGCTAAAGCTCTACGATTAGTTACTTTTCAACAACTCAAATCTGTTTAAGTGTCAGTGAATGCCAATCAACTTTTTTAATGAGATTGCCGTTCATTGTAAAATTATATCACTTTGCTAATTTAAGGAGAGGACGCGCAATGTTGGAACACCTGTAATCTTATTTGAAATTCCTTAAGAGATTAATTACTTAGTTTCAAAACTGCCCTTAAACATTTTATTTTGCTATAAATTAAATTTACTTAAAATAATTACTTTAATTATTATTTACTTTAATAATTGTAACAGAAAAAATGATGTTTTAATTTTCATAACTATAATAAAATTAGTTCTTACTTTCAAAATGCTCAGGTTTTTAAGATTTTCGTTAAGGCCTTAGTTAAATCACTTTTCCTTATTTATGAACCAATTTTCATAATTTTTATACCGTTGTGTACGAAATTTAATTTTCTGAAAAAGGAAATAATTAAATACATTTTTTATGTTGATTTTAGTTTTTATACATTTAAAGGCAAAAATTAAAACACCCACAGAGTTGGAACGATCAAGAGTAAAAACTTTATTACTTTTCTTTAGTTAGGTCTTGACTAAAAAAAAAACTGTAGATTAATTTTCAGCTTATTGCAACACTCATTTTGATTGTATTTAGACCAATAATAATAAAAGCATAGGTAGGTAGAAAACACTGTAAAAGTTATCCTTATAATACAACTTAAAGTTTATGGTTGTTCATGTAAACATTGCAGAAAAAATACTTGTTTAAGGAATCTCCCCTAAATTTTATAATTGTAAATAGGTACAGTGGAGGAAGGTTTTCGTCTAGATAATTATTTACTTTATTACTTATTTACAACGCACTTATGGCTGGTAATGTTCGTAGCTGGTACAGTTACTTACATCACATTACATATGGGCAATTTTTGAAGGTGTTAGGAAAATGAAGGCATGCTGGGTAATTACGGAGGATAGGGGGAAATATGTCAAACATTATGGAACTGAAACGGAACCAAGGATAAAGAACTGGTCATTCTTGTTAGGACAAACTTCTTCCGGTTGAACGTCTCCATGACACCACGCCCGAGAAGTTCTGGTTGGCTGACAGGCGTTCACAACCTAAATATTATAACTTTAAGTGAAAACTTGGAAACAATTAATTACTTCCAAGAAAATTTACCGTCCAAAAGCCCTTCCTAACAAATGGTTACACTTCGGTTTTAGACCTTATTTTGAACAGCAGAACACATCAGAAAGTATTGTTTTCTCTCTGTATGAACCTTTTGCATGCAGAAAAGGTTCATGCATGCACCTTTCATGGTACAAGGTGAAAAATGCAATATGGTTCACCCAAGGCATGGTTTCCTTAAGCAGCACACACCATGTATTGTTATTGTTTATTGTTATTGTTAAACTCTTGTTTCTGTTGCATTATTAGATATGAGCACATTTTTTACTTGTTGCACTCTAGTTATTGTTATCTTTTTTTTTTAAATAGGTATGTTTTTGAGTACAGTTTGATAACTGAGTACTGATAACTGATTTGAGTACTGTACAAATAAGTACAGTTTGTCTTGTTATTAAGTTGGAAGGTATGTATGAAATTTTTATACTAGATTTAGAATGTGCATCCATTGTCTAGATGTATAAAAATTAATGTTAAAACTTCATTGCGAATAGCGATTGCCGTAAATGTATACATAAATAAATAAACAGCAGAACAACGTTTCTAAATAGTATAGACGTCTTTCCCAATAAATATATTTATAGCTTCTATGTGTAGATTGAAATGCAAAACGAACATAAAGTAATGTTAAAACAGTGTAGGTTAAGGTGAATAGTAAAACAAATATCAAATTTGTCTGGTATAAATATATTTTTCTAAATTGAATTGGATCAAAGTCAAACTGCACCGACTTATTTTCAGATTTTTTCTGGATGTGATTGATGTTTATGAACACAGTCTATAAGACTTTGATCTTGTAATTTTAGAGTTTTAAAAAATCATTCTAAATATAAAACACCAATTTTGAAATCTCAAAAGAATTGTGTCGAATATATATCGTTCATTGGCACTATAGTTTTCTCAAGTAACTAAAAACTACCGTACAATAAAGTTTTTTTTTCGCTGAAAATATTTGTTGTAATAATTTTTTAGTCGTTCATTTAGTCTTAACTCTGTTAGCATTATTTTAATTGATTTCTTTGCCTTTTAAAGATTAATTTTAATATTTAAGAACTGGGGTTTAAATTCGTTTGATAAATAATTTTACTAAAACACTTTCAGAAATAAATTATAGTACATTAAATTAGGTATGGTATAATACTTAGAAGACTAAGAAATAGAATTTGCTTGTAAAAAAACGAATGTCTAGTATATTCTCAATCATACTGTATTAAGAATTTTTATGAAAGTAATTAATTTTTGTTTACTTACATATTATTATTTTATTTTTCATTATACCGATGAACACGAGTTTATTATTAACTAGGAACTATTATTAATTAGTTACAAACCATTATTTCAGGAGAGTGCCCGGTGATAGTTTTATTTTTATTCTGCTGAGCTTTGTAAGCAAAACCATTGCGTTATGGACTGAGATTGGGAAACTCCAGGCCAAATAAATCACAGTATTGAATTACCTCAGAAAAGGATGACGCATTGCTACAGGAGAGAGAGACAGCACACAGGAAGCTTTCATGGTGACCAAGGAGAGTATGATATGTAATACAAATGAGATTTACAGATACATAAAAATGTTCATAGAATTAGTAATCAAATTGAAAAGATAGTATTTTTTTCATCCTGATAATTAAAAACGTTAGGTTTATAATTTTTGAAAACTGTATTAAAGACAATTGTTATTAAGGATTTAAAAAAATAGTAAGTTATTACATATTTACTTATGATATATTTAACATCGACCAATATAAAAAGGAAATAGAACTAAATTCTATTCAGGAAACTTAGCAAAAATATATACAATAATACATTGTGCCTTAAGCACGTACGGACCAGAACGTGAAAAATAATTAATTGACCATTATTAAATTTTTTGTATTATTGGTTTTATCTTTAATGTGCATGCACTTCTTTCATTGTTAAAGATTGAAAAAGAAAACAAAATATTAAATAATAAATTGAACGTGGCGTGGAGTTCAAGTTAACTATCGGGTCAACCTCTAAAGAAAACACAAAATGTGCAGATCTTTCAGGCGAGGAGAACTGATAGTTTATTCCTGATCCCCCTCCACTAAAATTCTTACGAGATTTATTATTATATGATTCTATTGATTAGCCGTACTTGGCTAGCCTTATAAAAATTTAATATTTTGCAAACGGTAAAAATATGTATTAAGCTATGGTCGAATTAAATAATATTTATGCGTATTAATCCGCATTTAATATAAAGAAAATTTATTATTAATAATGTAAATTAAATTCATCCTTTATATGAGTTGTTTTCAAGTAGGCAGCAAAATTTGTTGGAAAATACGGATTTTAGAAAATCCTAAGTCAAAGTCAACACCCAGTCATTTCCAAAAATAAAAATAAAAAATATACCCTTATCACAAACAAATTAAATTAAACAAAAAATTTATAAATTAAAGAAACAGAGATGTACAATAAGGAAATGGGCCCACATGGACCGTGAATGGTCTGTGCGTAGGCCCGAGTTGTTTTTGCACTACTTAATTGTAAAACTAAAATGTAAAATTGGAAAAAATCTGTTACATACTTAATTTTGAATAAAAGAAGTATAACAATCAATTATAAATTTGTCTTTCCACAGTATAACAATTATTCTAAGCTACTTTTTAACTGAATCAACAGTAACTTAATCAACAGTAACTTAATCCTTTAATCAACAGTAACTTTTTAAGCTCCCGTTTTCACTGGGGTGGACGATAATATGCCCTCCCTATCAGTATCCTGAAGCGATTAAACCAATTTTAGGATTTCCCCTGACTCCCTCATGATTAAATATATTTACTTTTCAAAAGATCAATTCTTGTCTTCCACAAACTTTATTACAAATAAGTAAACTAGTTAACTAGTTACTTAAGAAATTTAAGTCGGTAGTAGATTGTGCAGTGATTGTAATCATCCTGTATAACACAATTGTTTAATATACTACAATTAATAACTCACTTACTCATTAGTGTGTATTTATGTATTCAACACTTACAGTTATTCCAAATTCCGGATCAAGTATTTTTATATCCGTAATCAGTCCATTTCTGTCCAGCCCGCCGACAATAGACACTGTTGTACTGGTGATTGATTGCGGTTGTAATTGCCGAACCACTAGGCCTATCTCTAATTGTTCAGCATCTATCACATCCTGGATATTAGCATATCCAAGTGAGCGGATCATTAGATGGCAACTTAGAGGCACCACTTTAATGTGAAAACGTATATTGAAATATGCTATGTAGTAATTGATTTTTATCTTTAAATTATTATTAATTTTTGTTTTAACAAAATGCATTGATGTTAAAATAAAAAAATATTCATCCAAGTACACTACGACATGTGAGGACTTCTCTATAAATATTTTTTTCTTAGTTTAATAGCGCAATCTTTGATGTCTCAATCGAGTAAGTACAAGTACTCTTGTGGTGTGTAATGATTGTAGATTAGTACTTATGGGTATTTATATAACAAACAAATTGCTTGTATTAAATTTTACTTAAGATATAATTATTTTATCTAAACATACAAGAAGCACTTCCATAATAACGATATAGACGTATTATTAAATGAAAAGGAAACGTTTGATTCAATACTACGTATATATATCTACATTTATATACTGTCAGTTGTTTATTATAAACGTTAAAAAATTAAAACCTCCAAAGAAATCTTTAATTATTTTTAAATAGTAGATATTTATCATGGTTTTGATTATATATATATATATAATATATATATATATATATATATATATATATATATATATATATATATATAATTTATATATATATATATATATATATATATATATATATATATATATATATATATATATATATATATATATATATATATAACTATTTAGGTAATGTGATAAAATTATAATATTATACAATGGATTCTGAATCACTAATTTTAATGTTTTACATTTTTAACTGAGTATGTTTGTACAACTTCATTCTACGTTCAAAACGTAGTTCTATGAGTAATCCTTAAACGTACAATAACCTAACAAATGTGTCTACAGTTGTAACTTTTTATATTGGGACTAAGCCGGTAATATCTCAGGATAAAGTGGATTCATCCGTAAACCATTTGAAGATTTATTGCAACAAGCAAACAAGACCCTACCTCAGTCATTTTTACACCTTTACATTTGGGTACTTAGTAAAATTTTTTCATACAACCTTTGCTGTGAATTTTTTAACACTTCTTTGATCACCCAATCAATGATCTTGAATACTTTATCCAGTGGTATTCTAAATTCATTAAAACAGCTTTAATTTTCCTATATTCAATTATTACTTTTATATATACAACGTCACACTAGTGCGTCAATTTATAACATTAACGAAAAACGTTAGCAATATCCATTATTAATATACTAAAATAGTATTTAATTAATATAATTTTGTTAGTTACGTAAAATAAAAAAGCCACAATGATGAAAGTGTTTCCGGATTTATTTGTTTGTACTAAATTATGAAAATTAAATTAGCATGGTAATTCATTAATAAATATTAATTAAAATTGAAGTTTTAACACTGTGTGAAGTTATCAAATTGTCAAATTTATGTAAATTTTGCATAAAACCTATAAAAATAAATAAGTAAGTGTTGTCAAACAAATTGATATTCAAAGGCAAAATATTTGAAAACAAATAGAAATAACTAAATTCAGTTTTCACCAAAATGCTTGTATTAAATAGACCATTCTAATGATGTATATTATGACATATGTTTGTATTTGAAATTTCCAAGATTCAAACCTGTGACCCCCAGTTTTTGGTACACCCTGTATTTACACAACGTTAAAAATATTTTAAAATTACTACTTGGCGTCACTTTAGTTCGAAATATTTTTGTTTGAAGGGTTTAGAGCAAAGCGTTTGTCTGTAATCCATTTAGGACACCTTACGAGATTCATACAGTTCTTAAAAGTTAATAGAAATTTTAAATGTTTTGAATGGTGTTTGGTCTGTGAATGTTTTAATACACCACATCAGCGGTAACGGCGTTCATTACCCAGATGGACCTTGATCTCATCTCCAACTCCCTCTTTACAGCAACGTTGAATAATATGTAGGCCTATAACACCTGGTTTGGTCCAGAGAAAACTGTATTTCAATGTTAAACATTTGATTTGAATGGTGAGAATCATTAAGTAAAATATACTTATGAATAAAATGATACACCTTAAATTAATAAAGAAAATCTTCAATCTAATATACAAGTTTTACCACACGTGTAAATTTGATAAACTATTTTATGCCACAATATCCAAAACTGTGTACAAGATATTTTAGAAGAAAAACTTGTTACAAGGAAAACTTGAGAGCGTACGAGTGTGAGTGGTATTAAAAACGTTTTTCTGAATAGGAAACTGTTTGACAGATCACAACCAACAAAAACTGGCGAGTTGACATAGGTCTATATCGCTCTGTTCCCCCTGCCTGACTGTTTTTGTTTGTTTTATACTAAGTTACCACGAAACTCTATGCTTAATAATAGTGTGTGATAATAATTGCGTAGTATATTATTATAATTTGCCATTTAGATAATTTTTACCAGCAAGGTATACACTGTACAAGGAACAATTTTGTAAATTAAATGTAATAACAAAAAAAAAAATAATAATAAAATAAAAAAAATGATTAACTTAACTAGTTAGCTTAAACTCGATATTTTAAAGATTTGCTCTGAGAAAATATGGAAAATTTGATTTTAATGTTCCTCGTAACCATTTAAGCAATTTTTATTATTTAAAATGCTACATTGTTTGTTTTGTAGATGGTTTAAATAAAAAAAACCTTCTAATGTAAAAAATTAAGGGCAAAAACACCAAAATTCCTTTTTTGACCATTTTAGGACCCTATAAGACCCCTTAATACCCCAATAAGACCGATCACTTTGGTTTTCGAACTTAACATCATGAATGCTGTACTACAGCTTTGATCAAAACCAAACCATTGCGTTCAAGAGTAATCATGTTTAACAGACATATCTTTATAGTTCTCAGAGAGACCCACATATTTGTTTGGGGAAGCGTTATACAATTGACTACGACTGTGGTGATGTTACTTGAAAAGAAATGATCTTGTGGTGGTGTGCTTCTAGGACATATGACACTGGTTAAAATCGATTACAAAATACAAACCATTCACATCAGTTTTAATAGTTGTGTACGTGACGAAGAAACAACTCTGAAACGAACCGTCCAAATTGTAAGAATTTTAACAGGATAAATATAATATAATAAACATGAAATGACGGTGTGATAAAATTAAACATATGTAAGTCAAATAAAGAAATGGCATCAATTTAAACAGACTTTTTTGTTAGAAAATCTTTCTTGGCCTTTTTATGAAAAATATAACAAGGAATTTTACGGGGGAATGTGACCAGCTTGTGTGAATAACACAAACTTGATATTGCTCATGTATATTCAGAATATGACAGTGATTTGCGGCTCCTTATGTAGTAGAGGTGTACACAGGTATAAATCTATTAATAACACTGATGCAAAACTTATTGTATAAAATAAATTAATTTTACTTAAAATATTTATGGATAAAATATAATGAGTGATGTAATTGATGCAGTTGTGTTGAAATTAAAATTATTAAATCCAATATTTTTCCATTTTATTTTGATTGGTATATAAAAAATATTATTAAATTAATACATAAATTTGAAAAGGATGTATAAATACAACAAAAATAAAATAAACTATTTTTGGTGGGGAGTTTATATTGGTTGTGTAATTTTTCCAAAAAAATTTTCCAAGCAACGACTAATTAAAAAATGACGTTTAGTGGTATTGGAATGGAAAAAAAGTGTATTTTAGGCCTATAAGAAAAATCTGTAACAAATTTGAGATTTTAAAACGATATTGTGAGACACATGATTTATTAGACTAATTAACTGTAAAAAATAAAAATAGAATGACCTTACTACCCAATAAATAACCAACTAAACTAACAAAGCTATTTACATTTTACGCCTCACATTATTTGACTGCATATGCCATTAATATATAAAGTCCCCAGTTTAATATATAAAAGTATTGTTTTTGTATGCATTTAGGGTTTCACTGCACTATTCATAGCTTTTGAGGATATTAATTAATAAAAATATATGTAAAATAATAAGGTGTAACTATTCACCTTTAACTATTCACTTTATATATTAATATATAAAGTGCCCAGTTTAATATATAAAGTATTGTTTTTGTATGCATTTAGGGTTTCACTGCACTATTCATAGCTTTTGAGGATATTAATTAATAAAAATATATGTAAAATAATAAGGTGTAAAATTTTTATTAAAGTACGAGTGTTTCTCGTAAATTGCTCACTAAGTAAGTTTTCTGTTTATAATCGTGTCTTATGGGGAGGAGTCGTGTTAGGACTTTCAAAGCTAAGCGCACTTCAGTTCTTAACTGAAAGTGTATTTTAACGACGTGTTCCAAGAATACTTCATTGTAATTACCCGTGTATGAGTTTTATATCCCTTAAATTGTAAGGCGTTAGGAATTATGGATTATACAGTATATACACACTGGAGGAATAATTTCACCGTTACCATATGTTATTATTTAATTGGTCGTTTATTGTACGAAGCAGTTAATTATACATTTTATTTTATTTTATACGTTTTATTATACACTTAGTTTATTATACGTATACAGATATTGATAAGTTCGGACATTATTATTGTAACGTAAAAGATGTCGCCGTCGGAACACAACAGCACCAAGGATTAATTTATATTTCAGTATTTTATGAAGATTGGTTGATTAATTTTGCAGTCGTTTGATATTGTTTTGCTTTTATACAAATATGCTTTATCGTTATTTTAAGGTAGAGGGAAACTCTTGTTAGCATTCAGGAGGATTGAATTTAAGTTAGTTGAAATATGTTTAATAATGGAAATTGCATTATCAACTAGAATCTTTCATTGAGGAAGTTGGCGGTAATCCACGACAATGTAACGGAACCAATATATAATGGGAAGTGTATTATTTTTTTCTGAGCTCATCAATCGAATTCACGATTGAGGCAAAGTTGAGCTCGGAAATTGAAACTATGCACAGAAAGAACACTTTCTTACTACCTGTTTAAGAGACTTAGGTAAGTTTAAGGGGGAAGACATAAAAGAACACAAGAAGGTTTTATTTGGTTCACGGATATCCATTAACAAGTTTTTTTGTACCCAGGGCTAATAGAGGTGCTGATAAGCCATCTCTTCGAGTATCTTCCCAGTTGACATACACAAACTGAAGAACAAGATAATCGACTCATTTGTAGCATTGTGGTATAAATATTCCTTGTAAAATATGAACTGGACTGGTGTATGGAATTAAAGAAAACTCAAAGAAGGGATGACACACGACCAGTCTTGTAGCTTTGGTAATAACGTATTACTAATTACTAATATGTGGCCAATTACACGCTAAATTATTATATTATAAGCCTCCCTTGAATGGTTGGTCGATCGCCACCGTGCCAATTAGGCTTTGCTGCAATTGCTAATCAATTTAGCTATTCGAAGAGAGATAAGTTATTACATTCTTTGTGAGGTAGATTTAATATCTATAAAAGGCAAAGCCCTCACTCACTGACTCACTCATCACTAATTCTCCAACTTCCCGACTAGCTAGAGTGCTGAAATTTTGTTTACTCATTCTTTAGTCTCAAAATAGGAAAGTCTGAATATTTTCATATTAATATTCACAAAGGGCTACGCCCTAGACGTCCTCAAAGTTACCATGTTATTCTTATGGAAGCAACATTTTTGTATTCTAACATATGATTGTGATGGAAATTGAATTAGGTTTGTTTACATCTGCCACATGATGATTCATGCAAGAAAATGCTTATACGCATAGAAGTAACCAGGTGTGAGATATAATGTTTTTTTTATGTTTGACATTGTCAAGATTATTGTGATGTACTATTACTTTTTTAGTCTGGTGTACTTTGGTTGTGTTAAGTGCAGTTTACTTTATTTCGTATTTTATTACTATACACTTTTTTACTGTTCATAGGTACTAACAAACGGTTTTGCAAATGGAGTTTTTGAAGCACTTAAGAGCACCGCCCCACTGAATTTCAGAATTACATTAGTTCCTTCACGGGGTTGAAATTTGACATGGACATTCCTCTTTGCTCATGGGTGCTACTAAGAAACGGTTTTGCAAATATAGTTTTTGAAGTTCTTTAGGGCTCTGCCCAACAAGACTTAAACAGAACATCAAAATTACCATATATGCTAAGGGATTAAAATCTAACGTGGATGCTCCGTTTTGCAAATAGGTGCTCACTTAGAAATGGTTTTGCAAATATAGTTTTCGAAGTTCTTTAGCCCCATAGGACTTCAAAATTATTCCAGTGGCTTCCCCTCACAAATCCTCAAAATTACCATAAATCCTACGGTGTGAAATTTAACGTTTATGTTCCGTTTTGCTAATAGGTGTGTACTAAGAAACAGTTTTAGAAATACAGTTTTTTTTATATTCTTTAGGGCTCCGCCCTAAATGATTTTAAAATGACTGTAGGGACTACGGGGTTGAAATTTGACATGGTTGTTCTTTTTTGCTCAATGATTCTCTTTAAGAAAATGTTTTGCAAAATTCCTTCAGAACTCAACACACAGTAATTTACAGTAATTTGTTGTTTCAATGTCTTATAAGCATAGAATCCTCTTTGCTCATAGTTGCTCACTAAGAAACAATTTAGCAAATATACTTTAGGGCTCCATCCCACAGAATTACCATATATGCTAAGGAAGAAGAAATGGACATGGTCTTCTTCTTAAGGAAGAATATGTTGTTGCTCTTTTACAGATTTTATTACCTAAAAAATAAATTCAATCACGGGCGAAGCCGTGACGGGAAACTGAAGAGTTTGTTTAATCATAAACAAAAACACTAAGTGTTGAGGGGTTGCCAAGTCCTAAAAAGATATGATATCAAAATATGTTCCAAGTCAGTGACTTTGGTTTTAGAATAGCTACTCGACAAATTGATTCAATCTTTTAATGCTTGGTAAACATTCTGTAAAACATTATTGTTTTATTTAGAAGCCGTACTTTTCCAGCAGATGTATGGTATTTTATTTTATTTTTTTTTTTTTATTGAACTGTATTATTGAGAACTTCTTTATTCATCGTAATATATCCCCGTTAGTATATATAGGCCTAACTTTACTAATACATCTGCTGGCCAAGTACGGTTTCGAAATAAAACAATATTGTTTTACGGAATGTTTACCAAGCATTTAAAAGATCGAATCAATTTGCCGAGTAGCTATTCTAAAATCAAAGTCATTGACTTGGAACATATTTTGATATCATATCTTTTTAGGACTTGGCAACCCCTCAACACTTAGTGTTTTTGTTTATGATATCATTATTTTTTATCATATTTTCTGGCCATTTGGGTTTTTAAAGTAAAATCTTAAAGAAGAAAAACAGATTTAATTGAAAGCTTTAAAGTTAAACGGAACACTATGTTTGTATTCGCTTGTCTGGAATTTATATAGAGGAACACTGCTGTCGTTTATAGAATAGTTTTTTTTTTTTTAGCTATTTGGCTGCATTAAGAGATTAAAATACTAATTTATGGGTCCATGCTGAATACCCGTGATTCGTAAGGGAAGTGACAGGAGGTATTAATTTGAAGGTGTCTTTAATCTTGGTCACCTCCTTCGATTCATCTTTATTATCGAGATATAAATCAAAGATTGTTAAATGCATAAGTTTGTGTCGTGTTAATGTACCAAATTTTATTGCTTCCTCTGCAGTGTTAAGAAAATGTACGGTACTTTTACTCCCTGAATTTTACAAGTGTAATTTTCAGACTACATAGAACTATCTTTGAGTAAAGACACCCTAAGATTAATTGATTTCTATTACGGGTCTGTTCCATAGCCGTTTTGTGTTCTGTATGTGAAGCGTTAAAAAGGAATTTAAGCTATAAATATTTAATATTGCACATCTGATTAAAAGAATGGATGAAGCAATATTGCTACGGATACGGTTTTTATCATATCAGTGCCAAAATAGTAATCTGTTGTAAGGATTGGTCCATGTTTAATATAAACATCAGTCAATCTCTAAACATTCAATTAAATTAGAATGATAGCATATTGGGATTTTTTAAATTAATTACTCCTTGCAGCAACGTATGTACATTGAAATTTATGAAAAGACAACATCCATTTCAAACATTTCCCTAGCAGAATTTTTCAGGGAGTACAATAAGAACGCTTACCATGCGTTTTCTGAATACTAGCATTAAAGCTTAGCACATCAACACTGCCCAAAAGTAGCATTTTTATGAGGATATCAGTTTTCTGTCATAAGGGGGGCGGCCTACCGCGATTTTTTCCTGCCCAATAAATGAGTTGGTCAAAACCAAACATTCCAAGAGAAATAGGGAATAGCTCGATGAGAAATTACACCTTTTAATTTGATGAAGAAGTGGCAAATATAACATAATTCCTTTTTTGACACATCAATCTTGAAGATTGGTTCAGTTGTCACTGAGAAGTTAACATAGCAACTAATGCACGTACGTATAGGTGGAGGAGGATAATTAATCTTATTTGGCACCGTATAGTCACTTCTTCATTGGTTTGGATCAATATTTTATGTCTTCATGTATTTTGTTTCTTTGATGCATTCCACAGTTAACTATATTTACAAAGACAAATTTCTCTTAAAACGGCGTTTTGAAGATAAAGTCTTCCTAGTTGGTTTAGTTTTCTGTGTTTTTATTGAGTTTGCTGTTAATTTTCGGGTTGTAACTTAGCCAAAGAAAAATTACAATGTTGTAACAACAAGTTACAACATTGAGAATAATAACAGTTCTCCAGTTCTAAAGATAACAATATTTTATTTTTTTAATACAGTTATACAGATAATTCAAATGAATTTATTGGTTTGGACGAAAGTGAACACAATTTTAAGTAAAACAATTTTCTGTATAACACAATCTATAAGTGCCAGCTGATCAAATCAATGAATATGATAGCAGATGTTTTGGCTTGGTTTCTACAACGAATTAAAATTATAATGTCAAATGTTTGCTTTGTTTACCTTTTAAATTTACGAAATGTAAACAAAATGATTGAAGAAATCTCATATTTGTTTAATTTTGTTATATTTAAAGTGAATGAACTCGATCTTTATAAACAAAGGTTTGTACTACGTACAAATACGAAGATTCCTACAAAGTTTCGTGTGATTCCCATCGGTGATAAAGGCTGTAGCTTTGCTTAAAAATTTAAATAGTTTGTTGTGCGTAGGAAACCACATTTCTGACATTTTTTAGGCTACTTTTGAACGCATATATTTTACTTCATTGAGGGGTTTTAAAGTAAGCTTGGTGATTTTTTGTGTTCATTGACCCAGTTAAACAGATAGAAAACGAAAAATGGGTTAATTGCGTCCTTTTTGTGCCCTTTTGAGAAGTGAAAATTGGCCGTATTCTGCTTCGTGTATATATAGGCACGCGTCGTCTGTTTGGTTGGGTGGGACTTGGCGACGTGACACGACCGTGCCACTGGATACAAAGTTGCTCACTTAGGTGCACTGTAACTCTCATATTTAGATTTTAAATTTTAATATTATTTTAACTTGATGACTGGTTAAGAAAGACGAATCAAGTAATTATGTTACAATGAAAAATTTTATGGTTTCTCTGGGTTCTGTAAGATTGTAAGATTTCAATCATGTTTTAAATGAAAATATTACATTCCCACTAGTAATGTCATAATTAAGTTACAAAAATTATATTTTTCCAAATATTAAATCCTTTTTTGAAACTTAATTTCTTGATTTATTTATCAATTACCAACAAAAAAACTACTCGTTACCTAATAGAAACCAGTCCCCAAGAAGCAATTGTTTGAAGAAGACGTAAAGTAGGATGGCCGTAAAGCTTTCAACATTAAGTATGGAGTAAAATGATTGTCTATCCCACGCATTTATTCGTTTTCCACATTCCTGTTAATAATGTTTTTAAGTGGCTAAATGGAAGCTTAAAAATAATATAAAACAAAATAATTCATATGAATTATGCCATTAAAAGTGGCACATCAAATTTCATAATTTCCAGTTAGTTCTTAACTCAGAGAAATAGAAAGTGTGAGAGAAATAAGAAAAAAACTGAACGAACTCATGACTGATCAGAAATGTTCAGACATAGTAAGCAATTTTCCTCTATTAGTTATTAGTTATACAGTAAAAAAAAATAAACACACGAAAAAAACACAAAAAAACTAATATACCTAAATTAATTACATGTTTTTTTTTTTTTGTCAGAATAACATAAAATAATTTGGTAACTAGTCTCTTGAATTGTTGAATTTTGATCACCCGGGATTAACTTAAAAGTATAAGGTTGACCTGAGTTGTGAAAATAAAGTATAAATTATTTTTAATGAAAATTCGTTACAACCTAACTTTAATGTATATAACAAAGGTCAAGTAACATTATGCAGGCCTATACATAACCTCATTAATGGCGTCATTCTTCCTGTGAATAAAAGGGTCTGTTTAGAAATTCAAGTTGAATAGAAAGCCATCAATCACACGTTAGGAAAGTCTCTGCTTTTACTCCTTCCTCATTTTTTACTTTTGGAAGTCCAGGTACACAATGTTTAATGTCAGATGGAATATTGGTTGAACTTAATGTAGCTTTAGGTATTTGTTGAATACTTATGGAATATATAACACAATACACCTTTCTGGTAAATCTTATATTTTATACTCTGAAATAAGCAATATTTGTACGGTCAAAAATTGTTTTCGCTCCAAGGATTTTTTATTTTTTTTGTTGATTATGGGGGTTTTGGCCATTAGGAATCGATTGGAGTTGGTCCCATATCTGGGAAAAATCCGGTTCACGTCCTATAGTCCTTCAAAGTTCCCATGATATCCTTATGGAGATTATTAAATTGAACAAAAATCAGCTGATAACTATGGATATAAACCAATGTGTAACATCTGGTTTTCCATAACCTTTGGTTTAGGAAAATTATACCAAAGTGCAGCTTCCTTCAGTCTGGCAAGTGAACGAAGCGAATGAGCTTTGTGTGAGAAACAAAAGTAATAATTTTACCGAGCATAAGCTCGGTAATTTACAGATGTCTTTCATCTGTAAATTCAAAAATAAGCTTGGGTAAAAAGCATAAACTTTGGATTGCTGTGCTGTTAGAAGGAAATATCAAACTTAAAAAATATATAAAAAATATCAAAATTAAAACACCATGGAAAAATTTTAAATCCCAACGTAAAATCCATAAGGCTCATATCGGCCCATTTACTATGAGATTGATAGATTACAACGTAATTACTTGGTTAATTGGTGTGGCTGTGTAAATCTGTCATAATCACGGTTTTCAATTACACATCAAAATCCTCCTGTCCACATCCCATACATCACTTAAGGGTAAAATATCATCACTTGATTGAATGATTCCTCTTTTAAAAATCGTTTACAATAAAATAGTGTATATCGAGTGGATTAAAAGCCCTATTACCTTTAATTTTGTTGTTGCTGAAACAGAAAATAAAGAACTAATCCTTATTTATTGTTTGATTTTGTCATAAGTATAGTGTTCCAAAAACATCGGGAGTTTTGGCTATAATAAATAATTAAGCTTGGATATTTTTCAAATGACTATTCCTTTTTAAGGATTGGTTAGCTTGAAAACGGGAAAAGCCTGAGTTAGCTACTTCTTCATTATCCAAAATGCATATTCTAACAGTTTTTAATAGTAATTTTTTGGAAGTCGGCTAATATTTTAGAGTTTCGAATATAACTTTAGTCTATTCAAATTTCTAATTTAAATTTCTAATCTAAAAAGTCCAATTTTCAACTCTAACAAGCAAAGACGTCGCTTTTAATTATAAAGTTGCATGATTAAAATTTGTATCTCTTAAAAATATTATATGTTTTAGGGACCTTAAAAAATTAAAGTTCAAATTGCCCCATTGAGTTTACATGATATTATAAGCTTTTGCCATAAGATTACATCGGAGAACGTTAGGGTAAAACGTTACTGTTTCCGCTATTACAGTAAATGATAATGATAAAAAATATAACAGATGGTATATTTATTTTCGATATATTAATTTTTTTATGGAATTATGACTAAATGTAGAGCATCTATTGAACATTTTACTATGTACGGATTTAGTTAGAACTAAGTATACCTACTGACCTTTTTATTAAAACATGTTATACATGGAAAAGTCAGTTGATAGATAGTAAATAAGGAGTTAATGTTATTCGAGTTTATTTATCTATTGTCAAGCATTTTTTATGAAAAAAAAAAAATAAGTAGTAGCAAAGACGAATAGAAGAATGTTGTAACTCGTCATGTTTTATGTAGCGCATTTTTAAATATAAGAATAACACCTTTTAACCTATTTACACATTTATATTTCCTGAATTAGTAAATAAGAAACATTGGTAATAACCATTTACTTTGGACTAATATCAGAGTAAATAGCTATAAAAAATAATTACGGGGATAACAGGGATGACTTTTTTATTATTTATAAAAAAGATTAGGCTAATGTATTGATTTTTGCTACCCAACTATTGCATTGTATTTTAACAATAAAGAACATTATTAGTAATACTAGCTTTTACTTACAAGTGACAAATGATACTCTATGCAGTACTTCTGAACTAAAATATCACATTGGATTCAATTAATACATTTAAGTGTCCTATAAAAAAAGAAGACACATTTGTAAAAATATATTTATCTGTAAAAGCCACTTTAAACTAAAAATATTAACTCAGCACTAACGGAAAACTTTTAAAATTAACATTTATTTCAATATTACTGATGTGGTTAACTATATCCTGTAAAACCATAAAAATTAAAATTTATAATTCTTACTTAATTGCCAGGCTTTGATGCCAGTTAATCTCAACATTCCGGGTCGTCGACTCGGTCACAATCAAGCCAGAGTAACTCTCGCTCTCTCTCGCACGACTGCCTTCAAGCTTTGTCTCTTGAATGATAATAAAAAAGCTTTGAGATATAAAAAAGTAAATTGAAAGTCATTTAAGGGTTTATATATTCGTCAGTTTATTGTAAACATTATAGCTTAACCGTGTGGACTGACATTTAGATAGTTATTATACAGTCTGTTATATAATATTTACCACACAATAAAAGGCAAATATTAGGCCTTCTTGTGTAACAAAATGGGCTGATGTGGTACCAGCATACCAGCCCTGATATGACTTGAAGATATAACTATGATCATTGGTACAGTGTCCAGTGAAAGTTAATGATGTCAATTCAAGAAAATTAGAAAATTTACTAATTTAACGTCTTGGGATTTAGAAACAAAATTATGGACTTTACTTAACAATCCGTTTTGAAAAACTTAAAGTGGAGTTGAAGAATGGTGAAAATTCACATAAAATATTGAGGTAGGGTCCTGTCTCTGTTACAAAGCAGAAAGTCTTTAAATCATTCTTTTCGTTTCTTGCACAATAAGTACGCCCTGTGAAACCAATTATACTTATAAAACACCTTCACACTTACTCAGACAAAAATACTTACAATGATTATGGCTTATAGTAAATTTTGTTATTTTTCCGTTCTATTGGTATTTCAATATAAAAACGTAAAATAGCAAATATATGAAAATATATAAACTCATCTTATGATAAATAGGCCTAAATAATTTTCGTAATAACTATAAATAGAACAATATTTATGCTATATAGTGATTTTTATCTTCACACTTAACTGTATAACTGCATAGTCTGTTTTAAAGGACATTTAGTCTAAAAAGGTGTAGTTTGAGTATGGAATATAATGTTCATATTATAATTTAACAAGACGAACCCAGTGCTGGGGCCGCGTTGGCAGTGCATCGTGGCTACTGAAGAGTTAAGCCCGTTTGTAGGACTCAAGCGGCGCGGAGCGGTGGAGTGGAGGGATTAAATTGAGCAACGGCTTGATAATTACAAGATTAACATTGGAAGTTTTCTTTGCTAACATATTCTATACAAATTTTATACTGACAAAAGATTTTGAAAATTAAACAAGCAAAAACCTGAACGTGGTATAATGAACGGCAATGCTTTTCGTGGTAATTAATGTATTTTTTTTAGTCTGAGAGTTCTTTTACTAGAAACTACTAACAGTGACATTGAAACTTAAGATTAGTAGGAACGAAGAATATGTCAATTCTATGACGGTAAAACAACATTACTTACAGTTTGTAATAAATAAAAAAATATTTATTTCATATGTTAAACAATGGATTTAGAACTGTTTTGATTATCCACCTCTTGCTCATAAGAACTTAATAAGAAAGAGTTTTGAAAATTTGGTTTTTGAAATTCTTAAAGGCTCCGCCCCACAAGTCTGAAAAAATAATCCAAGGCCCGCGGGGTTGAAATTTGAAATTGTCGTTTCTCTTTGCTCATAGGTACTCACTAAGAAATAATTTTGCAAATTTATTTTACTGCTCCACCACTCAGAATCTCACAATTACCATTGATCATAAGGGGCTTAAATTTAACGTGGGTGTTTCGTTTTGCAATTAGGTGTTCACTAAGAAATGGCTTTATAAATATAGGGTTTTAATTTCTTTATAGCTCCACCCCAAATTACCTCAAAATTAACCCAGTGCCTACGAGGTTGAAATTTGACATGGAAGTTCCTCTTTGCTCATAGGTTTTCAATAAGAAACGATTTTACAAATATCGTTTAGGGCTCCTCCCCACGAATCCTCATAACTACCATTGATACTACTGGGTTTAAATTTAACTTTTACGTTCCGTTTTGCTAATAGGTGTTCACTAAGATACAGTTTTGCACATATATTTTTTGATGGTCTTTAGGGATATATCCCACATAACTTCAAAATGACTGTCGGGTCTAAGGGGTTGAAATTTGACATGGTTGTTCCTGTTTGCTTATAGGTTCTAATTGAGAAAAGGTTTTGCAAAATTCCTTCAGACCTCAATTTACACTACATCATTGCTTCAATATCGTTCTTAAGGAAGAAGATTTCGTTGCTATTTAAAGAGATTTTATTACCTATAAAATAAATTCAATCATGGGCGAAGCCGTAATGGGCAACCTCTAGTGGGCTATCAAATAAAAATAAATTGTTAATGGATTCTGAAATGAACACGTAATTGGACTTAAATATTTCAAGGCAAAAAATATACACTACATATAATTAATTGTAATGTGAATTAAAAAGAAATGAACTACAGACACTTTAATAGAAAAACTATAATTTTAAAAACTATAAAAACTATAACTATAATTACAACGAATCAAACAATGCATTAATTACACGGGAAAACATATTTTATTGACAACCGGTCTAATGGTAGTTTAATTTAGGTTAACAATGTTTAAAACCAAGAGAATATGTTGTTAGGCCAATAATGAAGCAAAGAGTGACCCAACTCACATTAATCAAATTCTTTCTGCTTAACTTCATACATATTCAAGCGTTCCACCCATCCTCGTTTTTGCATGTTCAACCACTTTGAAAAACACACTCCTCTTTCAAAATGATATGTGATCATTAAAGCTTTGTTTTGATATGTTCTTTTGTAGTCATACAGATTGAATATAATGAGTGTCCATCGAAAAGGTCCATCAATTAATATATCAGAAGTATCGAACACGCTACAAACTTTAAACTCTACAGTTTCAATAAAACCTAACACAAAAAACCCTAGATTAATCCAAACAAAATGGTAGAGTAACCAAATTAGCAAAATCGTCCAATATATTAATAAAAATAACGACCACATCGTGAGAAACCGGTAAATTGTGTAGGCTATTAAATAATAACAAAAAATATTTTCTCATAAATAATTTTCATAATAATTTGAATGAAAATAAACTTGTGGGCCGAACTTTTTATTACTGCATGTCTTTTTATTGGAATATTTCATAAATATAAAATTAATAATTTTAATTTCCAATAAATAAAATTTTATTGAGGTGGAGCCGTTCGCATTCAAGGAATGTATCCTCAGACCATAAAAATTTTACAATGCTAATGTGTTCTTTTAAACGAGTTTCTAATTATCTATTTGTATGTCCCTCATATAATTTATCGCAATTGTCACATGGAACTTCATAAAGTCAAGATTTGTATTTTTCACCAATTTTACTTTTTGCACTTCGTCGTAAATGTTTAGTTTGAATTTTGTTAAAAAGTTTACATGAATGTGATCATGTTTCTTGAATGATTTTTTAAATAATTTTTTTTAAAAAGGTAGCTTTTGCTGATCTCCAGATTTTATACCTTTCTTTCCTTTCAAACATCGTGGCTCTCGATCTTTCGAAATTTTCTTTTTCATTTTAGTTATAATTTTGTACGTCAAACATATTTTAATTTTTATTTGATTATAATGATAAATGGAGTACTTTATGTTTGAATTATTTCCAGAAATCCAAGAAATATAACTTTATTACAAACATATAACAAGACAAAAACTAGTCAGCTGATCAACTAGTTATCTAGTTAGCGTCGACAACTAGCATAGGTGTGCTGCCTAAGAAAGGGCCTACGTATTCGGTCCCATGTGTTCTTGTAATTAGGACAACTATTCAAAACCTTCTTTTATTGTTGTCTAAGAGCATACGTACTGCAAAAAGAGTAAATTTGGTATATATATTCGATAGACTGGCATATGATAGGATGTCAAAACATTGTCGAGGAACATACTTCATTTTCTCAATGCCTTGCAGATCTGTTAAAATTCTTTTGCTAAGTTTTGTTGGAATGGCTGTCTTTACTCCCCATATTATGCAGTCTTTGTGAATCGTTGGTTCATAATTTTTATTTCATAAGGCTTCTTTTCTGGACTAACATTGGTTGGAAAGCTGTTAACGGTATAAGTCATTGATTATATACTTAGTATAAGGCATTATCCTTACACTAAGTATATAATCCTTACAGCTTTAATTCCCAGTTTTAATAATTTGTGAGATGGTTTTGCACTATTTCCATACATTTTAAACTATTTCACTATATTAAATAAATTATTTTACATTTAATTTTGCATACTCTACCTTATAGTAAAAACCCAAAATTGTTAAGAGTATTACCAATACCAAAACTGCACAGTTATGAACTCTTAATATAATTATAGCTCAACAGTTATAAATGAAGTCCATGGTATAAATATTTTGATGGTAAACTATTTACAACGTGTCAACATTCTGTAATGAATGAAGACGTTTTACATAAATAGTTTATCATTATACGGGTATTGTTTTTCTTTATGTATTCAAACTAAAGGTATTAAAATTAAGGGGGGATATTTCTTATGTTTCAAGTGTCGATATAGTGTACGGTATGTATTAATATAATAAAGTGTAATTTCATCATAAGCGCATTGCCTATTTAAATACATAAGTATAAATACCAATTTGTAAGCAAATAAAATGTTACGTATATAAGGATTTCCAAAAACTGATAACTTGTAACGGAGTGCATGTTGTTGGTGTGAGCCAAGAGACAAGTGTTTGACAGAGACTTCACCTTGTTATGCTAATGTTGGTCTTTGGATCACTGTAACTATGTTTATCTGAGCCAGGTGGTGGGGGTGTGTGGGGGGGGGGGTGCGATGTCACACATATCGTTTTTATTCTTGTTACTGTGATGATCATATGATCAAAGGCAAGAGAAAACATCTTTATATAAAAAAGCTAAGGTGTATTTTTATACTCATCGTTATTTTTTTACTACCTATGGAACACTGGTTGTTTTTGTCGGTTGTAAAACGGACCAATAAATAATTGTAGTTGAGTAAAATAATATTTAACTACTTAGAAAACTCATGTTTACTACTTTGAGACTCATTGGTAGGTATATAACATTGATATTTTATGGTTTATAAAAAAAGTGACTTTCCTTTTCATAAAAAATTCACATTTTTACAAAGGAAATTTCCAACCTAAAAATTGGAAACTTTGGTATAGGATCTTCTGCAGCCTGGACAAAATTTAACTGGAAATATTTAACTGGACAAAATGTTGTTGTGAAGTACAAGCCTACCATTTAGGTAAAGGTTGCTGCAGAATAAGACTTAAGGAGGGAAGTGTTCCAAATTATAAAGAACTTATGTCTTTTTATTAATACTCTCCAACTCGATTTATAATGGCGATAAAATATTTAATGTTATTTTAAGCTTTTTACGATTGGAAGAATAGATTTACCAGGCTGGACGAAAACGGTTTATTCGAGACGTTTGACACAAGCGTTTTTTTTTTATTTTTTTTTTATTTTTTATTTATTTTTTTTTATAGAACAATGGTGTAAAGTTGAAAAAATTGTGTTTTACCGTCGATAACTAAATATCAATAAGCGAAAAATAACTACGATGATTGTTGTTTTCCTTTAAACTATGCTGATATTATATTGATTTAAACAAATTCACACGAGTGTTGAATGATCGGAGAGTCTCCAGCCCTCAAGATGTTTAACTTTTCAACAAAAAATTGTATAGAAATAAAAATAAAAATACAACTCTGTTTTAAGCTAGTTAAATTAACTGTTATTTATTAAATTTACTACCGTATTTCTAGCTACATCGTACAAAAAAAAAAAAAAAAAAAAAAAAAAAAAAAAAAAAAAAAAAACACAACATCTGTATTAACAATGGTAAAGAAAATATATTTTTATCATTCTGCACGAAATCAGCCTGTTTTTTGCTCTCTTAATAGTACCAAAACCGATTCTTTTTTGCCCTAGGACTGAAAAATCATCTGGAGAACTTTTTAGGTCCTAGTACTGAAAAGTCAGCTGTTTGCTAAGTTTATTGATATTCATTTATTAATGTTGAGGAGCAGAATTTTGAAATTCATACGTTATAAAGAGTTTGTTTGTAAATAACAGAAATGTAAACACTGCATAATACTTACTTTGTAAATATAACCTCAAAAATACAACTTTAAAGTTAATATTTTTAACGATTAAAAGTCTAGTTTCTCATCATGATAAAAAACTTTGTTCATCACTCGTAGCAAAAGTGTCTTTTTGATGCTTAATCGTTTTTAAAAACTCGGCTGCACCTCGTTTTTAAAACACGATTGCGCACCAAAAAGACCCACTTTTGCTCCTAGTGATGAAAACTACTATTATTTAAACATAAATGAAATACATTTTTAAGCCTCTAGCATAGGAAGTTTTGTATCCAATTTAATTCTTTTATTTATATTGTATTTAATAATTGTTAGTTTTTGGAAAATCAATTAGCATTATGATATACCGGTACAAATTGCAAGCGATGTCAATTTACATCGATGGAGTTACATTACAAATTGCATAACAATGCTGAGTGAGAATATCCAATATAATTCGATCCTCTTTTGAAATGCGACTTCATTTGCATTTCAGCTCCACAGCATCATATTTATAAACAATCACCAATCTAAATGATAATATATTAAGATTATATTTCACAGTAGAATTCATACATTAACGTTGATAGTAGAAGG